>CANNZV010002184.1:0-110207 GCA_947561585.1 Caprella mutica | reverse complement strand
CGTCCTCGTGCCTGTACCTCTGTAGCTTTGCCACCATGGATGCACTTACCTAAAAAAAATTTTGATATTAAGCGACTCGGAGATACTTGAAGATATTCTTAAAGTGAATTAAACAATACAGGCAAGCACCGCTTTTATAACCAAAATCACAACTTATTCTTATTACAAATAATAATGTGTTGGTCAAATTTTTATATAAATGTAACTCCTTAAAAATTTCGTTCTCTTTGAGTTCAAATTAAAGAAAATGTTTTGAGGTTTCGACTTAAAATACAGATGAAAGCTGTGTGATGAAAGTTCAAAGTAATGAATGCATTAATTAAAATTTGACCATAGATTAACTCTCACTTGATTCTATACGTATTATAAAACAGGAAGATAATAAAATGAATTTCCAAATTTGAAACGATTATTTTAAAACTACGTATCTGTTTTCGCACTTCTGATTGAAGTATAAATTCAGATATCGTTTGGAAACAGACATGCCGACGTCAATATGATGCTGTTAAAACCATGTATCGGTTTTCGTGTTTCTACTCTAAGTGTAAATTCAGGTATCATTTAGAAACAGACATTCCGATATCTACTATGAGTCGAAATGGTTGCTAAGTCGATACCCACCGTTAGCGCTACGAATTCGACAGCAAACGGCATCGAATCGACATTCATATGTTTGTTGGGAACCAACTCATTAATATTTGAAATAAGAATAAGTTGTGATTTTGGATATAAAAGCGGTGCTTGCCTGTATTGTAATATTCACTTTAAAATTTCTATAAGTATCTCCGGGTCAATTAATATAAAAAAAATTGTAGGAAAATGCATCCACGGTAGCAAAGTGGCAGAGCTGCTGGCACGAGGACGGATAGACCCACGAACGATACCTGGACTCATCACTTCATTTCTTCCCATTTAATTTATATATAACATTATGTAACATAAATCAAATTGATATGCACCTAAACTTACAGTACGTTATATCAATGAAGTAAGAGTTTTCAATTTTAATTTATTTATTTATTGGATGCAAGTGGATATCGTTTCGAAGCATATTAGATATATAATTAGGCGTCTGTTCGATGTAGAATCCCTATGCATGTTAGATGTCGTAATTGATCTTTCTATTCAACGCTGTTTTAACGATATCACTTCGATGCCAAATATACTTGATATGATGCGGTTTAGCGGTGCAAACGGATATCGGATTGATGTCTACATGATGTCACCATGTCTAATTTGTTACTGGTATTCGATGTCGGAAGAGAGGTTATACAGAGTCGTTTAGACATCGAATAGATACATTCATGTTTGCTGGGATATCTTAAACGAAGGCCATAAACGCATTGTTTGTTTATAAAATCTAAATTTGGAATCAAAACAAAGAGTGTTCAATCTTTTTTCTCAGCGTCAGGTTAGTGAATCGCTTTATTGTTGCTCAAAGAGTACTAAAAAATTTAAAAGTGAATAATAAAATATACTAAACCGAATTGTATGCGGTTTGCAAAATATTGATACCTTAGTTCTGTTATATTACTCATATTTTCCTGGAACCTGGAGAGGACCTTTAAAGATCAAAATCAGAGGGAAAAAGAGTTGCCAATTCAAACTCAAATCTATATTATTTTTTTTACCTACGCTACTTTAACCAAATAATTATATCTTTAATTAAAATTGAATTGAAAGTTTAATTTACAATGTGAATAATTATTTCAAAAGAAAAAATAACTTTTCATACTAAATATATGAATTAGCTAGCGGCCAAGCTCATTTTTATAAATTAATAATGGAAGGAATAACAGGTCTATTTATATCTTTGAAACGTCTACAGTTTCAAAAATATATGTACTCAATTGAGGATATTAAAATGGCTATTTAGTGTGATTAAAGTTGGGAGAGATCGTTTGCACAAAACATTTCTGATTTCCTGACGATAACTGACAAATAGAACCGGTAGGCCAGTATAAAAAATATACCGGTACATCAAAAAATCCCTGGATTGGGTTAATCAATGTTTTCTTTCATTGGGCCAGTGCAGTTTGACAACCGTTTCCGTTGGCCCAGTGTCGTTTTCCGTGACCGGAAAATTCGTCCACGGAAAATTCGTCGTCGAAAAATTCGTCCATTAAAAGCAAAATAATTAATTTAAATGGAATAAAATGATAAGTATTTTGATATAAAGTAGTATAATGCATGTAGGTGATAATAGTTAATCTACTAGCTGTACTGCAAAATTCATGATTGTTTAATGAAACATTTAGATTGGTACCCAACAAACATATGAATGTCGATTCGATGCCGTTTGCTGTCGAATTCGTAGCGCTAACGGTGGGTATCGACTTAGCAACCATTTCGACTCATAGTAGATATCGGAATGTCTGTTTCTAAATGATATCTGAATTTACACTTCGACCAGAAGTGCGAAAACAGATACGTAGTTTTAAAAAAATCGTTTCAAATTTAGAAATACATTTTCTTATCTTCCTGTTTTATAATAAGTATAGAAATGTATGAATTATTTCCATTCAATTGAATTGTACCTTTCTATATAACATACATAGTGCTCCCTTTAAACTATACCCAATAATGAATATACTTATAGGGGACTAACGACACTACGGCAGTTGTAAATGTATACGATTGAGCATTGACACGCTAGTGTGATTGTGAACTGTATCAACGAAAATTAAGCGATACTAGAACATCGGTTGTTGAACAGTGTTCCTCCAGTACCGTGAGAACGAAATGGTGATGAATCTATTTTAAACTGCTTATTATGAATAAGCTCTGAGGGGTTCCTGAAGCTGTCTTTGGTGAATAGAAGAGAAGGGGGGTAGCGTCCTTTGGGTTCCAAACTGTTGTAATTTGGATTATGTATTGTCTATTTTATGTTTACCATGTTTCAACTCTCCATGCAATTTTAGAGGATAGCGCTAGGGTTATGCTCTACAATTACGAGGTCTTAGATTTTGTGTTAGGTAAGCTCGTAGGCTTCATTTACTATCACCTCTTCACTTCTCCCTTCCATCCTTGAGTGCAGCCACCGGTGCTTGTGATCATTTTTGTCACATTCTTCGGTAAATGAAAGCATTCACGGAGTAGCTTTTTAGCATCCATGAGCGTCGTGACTTTATCCATGGAGCCACTTTCCTTTCTGACTGCTTCTTCCAGTCCCTTGTATTTCATTTTTATTTTGACGTCAGCGACATGGATTTTGGTTCCGAAGCAGACGTTAAACCTCTACTAAACGTCAATAATTAAAAGTTGATGGGCTATTTAACATGTTCCATTTTAGAGTAAATTCTGTGTTATCGGACGGTTCCACATTTTCGAATATGTAAGAAATAAATATAATAATTATCATTATTAAACTCTTACTTAAATTGGTATCCATGATACCAGTACGTAAAATACAAGTTTAGAAATAAAAATCAATACATAAATAATTTTTCTACGTATAATGCTTAACCCCATATCCGATAACTTGAGCTTTCACCTAGTGCCTAAAGCTGCAAATGAGACGATTAAAATTCAGTGATTCACATTATATGTAGATAAATTTTCCTTTGTCACGTGTTCGAAAATATAGACCCTATTAATAACTTGGAACATATACCCTATTGCTAAAAATATTTCACAGAGCACTAAATTCATGATTGTTCAATGAAACACAATTATATAAGTCAAAATATCAAACTAATTACTCAACTATTATGACCAATATTTACTGAGTGAGAGTTAATCTATGGTCAAATTTTAATTAATGCATTCATTACTTTGAACTTTCATCACAGAGCTTTCATCTGTATTCTAAGTCGTAGCCTCAAAACATTTTCTTTAATTTGAACTCATAGAGATCGAAATTTTTAAGGAGTTACAATTATATGAAAATTTGACCAACTCATTACTATTTGTAATAACAATAAGTTGTGATTTTGATTTAATATGAATTTTTTTTTTAATGAAATGCATCCTCGGTGGCAAAGTGACAGAGCTACAGGCACGGCGACGGTTTGACCCACGAACGATTCCCGGACACGTCACTTCACTTCTTCCCATTTAATTTATATATAACACTATGTAACATTAATCAAATTGATATGCATCTAAACGTACAGTACCTACGTTATATCAATGAAGTAAGAATTTTCTATTTTAATTTATTTATTTATTGGATGCAAGTGGATATCGTTTCGAAGCATATTAGATATATAATTAGGCGTCTGTTCGATAGAGAATCACTATGTATGTTGGATGTCGTAATTTATCTTTCCATTCAACGCTGTTATAACGGTATCGCTCCGATGCTAAATATACTTAATATGATGCGGTTTAGCGGTGCAAACGGATATCGGATTGATGTCTACTTGATGTCACCATGTCTAATTTGTTACTGGTATTCGATGTCGGAAGAGAGGTTATACAGAGTCATTTAGACATCGAATAGATACATTCATGTTTGCTGGGCTATTGCTAAAATTATTTCACAGAGCACAAAATTTCTGTTTTATATAACACAATTATATAAGTCAAAATGTCAAACTAATTACTCAACTATTATGACCTTCATTTACTGAGTGAGAGTTAGTATATGGTCAAATTTTAATTAATGCATTCATCACTTTAAACTTTCATCACAGTACAGAGCTTTCATCTATATTCTAAGTCGTGGCCTCAAAACATTTTCTTTAATTTGAAGTCATAGAGAACGAAATTTTTAAGGAGTTACAATTATATAAAAACATAACCCAGCAAACATAAATGTATCTATTCGATGTCTACACGACTCTGTATAACCTCTCTTCCGACATCGAATACCAGTAACAAATTAGACATGGTGACATCAAGTAGACATCAATCCGATATCCATTTGCACCGCTAAACCGCATCATATCAAGTATATTTCGCATCGAAGCGATACCGTTATAACAGCGTTGAATAGAAAGATAAATTACGACATCCAACATACATAGGGATTCTGCATCGAACAGACGCCTAATTATGTATCTAATATGCTCCGAAACGATATCCACTTGCATCCAATAAATAAATAAATTAAAATAGAAAACTCTTACTTCATTGAAATGACGTACTGTACGTTTAGAAGCATATCAATTCGGTTAATTTTACATAGTGTTATATATAAATTAAATGAGAAGAAATGAAGTGATACGTCCAGGTATCGATCGTGGGTCCATACGTCCTCGTGCCTGTACCTCTGTAGCTTTGCCACCATGGATGCACTTACCTAAAAAAAATTTTGATATTAAGCGACTCGGAGATACTTGAAGATATTCTTAAAGTGAATTAAACAATACAGGCAAGCACCGCTTTTATAACCAAAATCACAACTTATTCTTATTACAAATAATAATGTGTTGGTCAAATTTTTATATAAATGTAACTCCTTAAAAATTTCGTTCTCTTTGAGTTCAAATTAAAGAAAATGTTTTGAGGCTTCGACTTAAAATACAGATGAAAGCTGTGTGATGAAAGTTCAAAGTAATGAATGCATTAATTAAAATTTGACCATAGATTAACTCTCACTTGATTCTATACGTATTATAAAACAGGAAGATAATAAAATGAATTTCCAAATTTGAAACGATTATTTTAAAACTACGTATCTGTTTTCGCACTTCTGATTGAAGTATAAATTCAGATATCGTTTGGAAACAGACATGCCGACGTCAATATGATGCTGTTAAAACCATGTATCGGTTTTCGTGTTTCTACTCTAAGTGTAAATTCAGGTATCATTTAGAAACAGACATTCCGATATCTACTATGAGTCGAAATGGTTGCTAAGTCGATACCCACCGTTAGCGCTACGAATTCGACAGCAAACGGCATCGAATCGACATTCATATGTTTGTTGGGAACCAACTCATTACTATTTGAAATAAGAATAAGTTGTGATTTTGGTTATAAAAGCGGTGCTTGCCTGTATTGTTCTATTCACTTTAAAATTTCTTTAAGTATCTCCAGGTCGGTTAATATCAAAAAAATTTAAAAGTAAAATGCGTCCACGGTGGCAAAGTGACGGAGGTACAGGCACGAGGACGTATAGACCCACGAACGATACCGGGACACATCACTTCATTTCTTCCCATTTAAATTATATATAACATTATGTAACATAAATCTAATTGATATGTGCCTAAACGTACAGTACGTTATATCAATGAAATAAGAGTTTTCAATTTTTATTTATTTATTTATTGGATGCAAGTGGATATCGTTTCGAAGCATATTAGATATATAATTAGGCGTCTGTTCGATGCAGAATCCCAATGTATGTTAGAGGCCGTAATTTATCTTTCTATTCAACGCTGTTATAACGGTATCGCTTCGATGCCAAATATACTTAATATGATGCGGTTTAGCGGTGCAAACGGATATCGGATTGATATCTACTTGATGTCACCATGTCTAATTTGTTACTGGTATTCGATGTCGGAAGAGAGGTTTTACAGAGTCGTTTAGACATCGAATAGATACATTCATGTTTGATGGGTAGATATATAATAATTTTTTTAGTTTAATTTAATGAAAATTTATTCGGGGAAGCCAATTGAGTTTTTTAACTACTTTGAAGCTACGTAGTACATTGGAATAAAACAGGCAAGACGAAATCAACGCGGAAACTAGTTATATCCAATTGAATTTTGGAATGGTCAAGAAAAAGCATCCTAATTTTTGGTAGAAGAGTTAACCCAAACTAAAAGATTTCAAACAAAGAGAGATGTCACATATAGCGTCTAATGCCAAAAAATCGAGATATTGTCGAACAAATATAAAGTTATGTATTGCAATACACTCCAATTAAGCAGAATTATTTTGACTAATATTGCATTGCTGAAGATGTCCAGCTATTCAATCTAAATATTTGATTAAGAAAGTTTTTTCTTTATCCTTTTAATTATAGATAACAAAATACATTAGCTACATAGAATACATTTTTCATCAACAGTTATAACTGCTGACTATATATGTGTTATTTACATCTAACCAGATTTTATGTGACTGCAATAATTAATCTCTTATATGTATATGAATATTGTTAAACACTCAGTAATGTCATTCTTTCTATTCTTAAATTTAGGGAAACGGACGAATTTTCAATGGACGAATCTTCCGTTGACTAATTTACCGTGGACGAATTTTCCACGGACGAATTTTCCATAGACGAATTTTCCATGGACGAATTTTCCTAGCACCGTCGTTTCCATTGCATTGGCCCAGTGTGTACTAGCAATGGCGTGCCAATGCCCGATCGTGCCTTTACTTTGCCAACATTTACCGACGTTGGCCCGATAGTGCAATGTTTTCAGGGATCCGTGCAGTGCACTATAACAACCATGGACAAATCCTTATATACTATTTAACTAACTATTAAACCAGCTGTATAGTACACACAGAGAAAGGATTAGTTGAATCAAATCATATTTGATTTGTTTTGACTACATTTTAAGGTTTATCTGTGCGCCTACCTACGTGGTGAGTTGCAGGTACTATTTAATATGAGTTAAATTGACGTTGGTTAAAACAACACATATGTGAGTTGATTATTTTTAATTCCCGATGGTCACAACAACTACCTGTGATAGTCAAAACTGCTCGTGATGGTTGAACCAATTATATGTAATGGTTAAAACAATTACAGAACAAGGTTACATCAACTACTTGTGTATGTTTCTCCAATCACTCCTATGTGTTATACCAACTGCTTGTGTAGGTTATACCAACTACTCGTGTAAGTTATACCAACTACTCGTGTAGGTTATACCAACTACTCGTGTAGGTTACATTACCTACTCGTATAGGTGATATCAACTACTCATGTAGGTTATATCAACTACTCGGTTAGGTTATATCAACTACTCGTGTAGGTTATACCCACTGCTTGTGTAGGTTATACCAACTACTCGTGTAGGTTATACTAACTACTCGTGTAGGTTATACTAACTACTCGTGTAGGTTATACCAACTACTCGTGTAGGTTATACCAACTACTCGTGTAGGTTATACCAACTACTCGTGTAGGTTATACCAACTACTCGTGTAGGTTATATCATCTTCTCGTGTTGGTTATATCAACTACTTGTAAACTAAGTAAATGTATATCAACTATTATAGTGTAGGTTGAAATATCGGTCTGGTTAGCAGTAGCCAGACTTTTTACAAGACTTTTTCAGTCACTATACATATAACTTAATGAATAATAAATTAATGATAAAGCCTTTATCTTCTAAACCATATTTTAGTGCAATTCATCTTACTCATAGGCACTGATATTGAAATATGCTAATAGAATTACCAAGGTCAAATTGAAAACGAAATATAAACATTTAAGTTTTAGATTTATTATTTAGAAGTTTAATTTGAATTATCGTCACTTTCTTTCACGACTGTAGGTTGCCAATTCCTGAAATAAGAGATTCGTATATTAATATATATTGAATAGAAATTCACAGTATCGTTCATATACATTATCAATAACATCACCTACTCTTTTTCCTTTTGTGATGAGATAGCGACAGCTTCGATATTTTTTTCATGTCTGGAATCCCTAAAAGCATATGAAAAAGTGAGAGCTAATCATATTGCAAATACATATTTAGAAATCATCTAATATTTTCAAATACTTACTTTGACCTAGCATAATTGTTCCTGAACCATTCAAAGGAATTGAAGAGGACTCCGATAGTTAATGACGTTGATCTACTTCATCAATTCTTCATGAAGATCTGAAAGTAGATTCAGAAAATATAGAAAACCATATATTAATAAAGAAATGAAAAGAATTATTAACTGAGAATTCTTTCATATAGGTAATTAAATTATTTATATAAAATGTTAAACTAATTATAAATCTTCAGATGCAGTATAAATTTAGCTCTAATAAATTCAATGGATTTTTCTAGCTAATTTTGTTCATTATAAACTCATAATGTAGACTTTAATTAAATACCAAGAAAGTATAATATATCAAAAGGCTCACCTCTGGTTGGAGTTCTCCCTACTAAATCCCTGGATGGAGTTCTCCCAGTCATAGAAAACTAGGGTCAAGTAGGTAAATTGCGGCACTTTAACTAACTGCGGTCTCTTATCTCAGAAACATTAATAACCATCATGACTTCAAGGCACTCGTGAAATGAATAGAACCTATCATAAATTGAGCTTAAATTATGATGTTCAACAATTCAGTATATAGCTAAACTAATTTCAGAATGATTTTGACACTCTTAATAGGGTCACAATTAGAAATTAAAGAAGCGAATTTGGCTGTGTAACCCTACCTATAGGTACACCAACTAGTTTTAAAATATATAGATTATCAGACCACTTTACTTAAGATACTAGGATAAGTTCCGAAATATCGGACGGCTCCACATTTTCGGTCGCGTAAGAAAAACTATATTAAATTAACTTTTATTTTAATTAGCTATTAGGTAGCTATATACTATATTTCATACGTGACCGAAAATTTGAAATCGCCTGATAATTTGGAACTTACCCTATTCTGAGGACAGCGCAGTAACTGCCTAGCCTATGTAGCAGGGGTGTAGGTCATATGCCCCCCGGTCATGAGCCCCCCCGGTCATGAGCCCCCCTAGGTCATAAGCCCCCCCGGTCAAGAGCCCCCCCGGTCATGAGCCCTCCCGGTCATGAGCCCCCCTGTTTTTAAATCCTTATTTACCTATACTATTTAATCCTTATTGACACTTTTGTAGTTCATTACTGAATAGACATAAAATTTATGTATATCGGGGGGCGTGCCGCCCCCGAACCCCCCTGCCAGATCATTAAACAATCATGAAGTATGCAGTACAACAAACTAGCGGATACAACAAACTACATTAGTAACTCTCAGTTAATTCTATCTAAGTAATTCTTCATTTGTTTAACTAGGTAAATAAGGGTGGAAAAAACAGGGAGGGGGGGCTCGTGACCGGGGGGGCTCGTGACCGGGGGGGCTCATGACCTAGGGGGGCTCATGACCGGGGGGGGCTCGTGACCGGGGGCTCATGACCGGGAGGGCTCTTGACCGGGGGGGCTCTTGACCGTACCCCATGTAGAAGGTATTGACACTGAAAAAATAAAAACAGCTAGGTAGGTATGATGCTTAAATAAGTTAACATATAATAATTTAGGAAAATTAGTTTGGATATCAGTTTACAAACTGGAAGGCAGTAATCAAAATTTATTATTATAAAAGTTATATACTGATGATCAGCTCTTCAAATAACTACCTATATAAAGCCACCAAACTATCAATCACGAATATTTTAGAATATTTAGGCAGACATTTATCAATTTATTAATGGAAATAATTAATAATCGATCGGCAGCGATAATAATATTAAAGGCATATAACGCTATTGTTTGCACTTAAACTAAAATGGTATTGAGGAGCGTTCACATTCAACACGTAACACACTTGAAACAAGATTTGAACTGAAAAGTGTTATGCGAATAAATTAGCTTTGAGGAAAGCATAAGTTGCCACTTACTCATTTGATTGAACTCACACATAAACTTAAAAAAAAAAGTAGCACTTACTCTCATAGTAAGTTAATTTATACACCAGATAAATAAGATTAACAGTCTTTGTGGGTTACATTATCACACTATGTCATAGTTGTTTTAACTCACACCTAAACTTACAAAAAAGTAGCGCCAACTCTCATAGTAAGTTAATTCATACACTGCAGAATACATTGGATTAACAGTCTTTGTGGGTTACTATAACACACTATGTCATAGTTGATTTAACTCGCACCTTAACTTCAAAAAAGTAGCGTCAACTCTCATAGTAAGTTAATTCATACACCAGATACATTGAATTGACAATCTTTGTGAGTTACTTCAACACACTATGTCCTAGTTGTTTTAACATATGTTCAAACTCCCAAAATGTAACTCCAACTCTCATAGTAAGTTGATTCAATCTATAAAATGATTTGAATTAATTAACTATGTTTGGTGACACACACGTCATAGTTGTTTTGACACACATGAAAACATGAATATAGTCAAACCAACTCACGTAATAAATTGATTCAAAGCATAAATTGTTGACCCATTAAATATGAGTAAACTTTTTTCTCTGTGTACATGAGTATGTAATGTAATGTATTGCAGAGTACATCTTTGCGTTCCTATGTACTTACATATTTGTTTATGCGCAGAAGAGTCTAAAACTCGTATCAAGACATTTAGTATACCTTTTAATTAAATATATCCTGAGGATAATCAAGGTAATGCTGATTTCAACTAGTTTAATCAAATTCGATTCTAAAAAGAATGAATTGCATACCTTGTTTCAAATGTAAAAATAATTATCCCGGGTCATCGAAGTTTCTTTCACAACAAAACTGTAATCATCTTGGTATGAACCTGCCCAATACTCTCCCTTGTAGTTATTATAGTACCTTATTTATAGTAAATATAAAACCATGACTAGTAGAACCAAGTATGTTACTTACCAAGTTACCAACATTTCATTACGTATAGCTTTAATAATTTAAATAAAAGAAGTAACCATGCAAATATCTTCATCAGCTGGAATTTTGGAATTTAAATTGAATTTGTATAGTAATTTATATAATAGTTACCTAATTTTGGTATTTTTGAAGGCGTTTACATTTCACCGATGCAAAGATTTTTAAGGAAATTATTCCTTAAAATAATGGATGAAATACATGAAGAATTAATGTTCCTATCGATAAAATGTAATGCATTATCTATTTCTTCTTTTTTTTGATGATGTAGTTATTAAGGGAATGAACATGAACTTACCTCACGTCTCAATACCTACATTCTCTATTTAGTGAACTGTGATGTACTTCACTAGTTTGACCACATGGATGTTTAGGCTCATATTTACCCGTTGGAGTGTCCATACTACGTACCTAACTATTTTGATTATACTGTACTACAGTACTACTATATACCTAGTATTTACTATAGACAGTCTGGTCCTATTTTTATTATTACCTTTCGTAGACATAGAAAGTGGAGATAATTTTTCATGGTAATTGATTCACGGTAACTATATTCATCATCAAAATTATTATTCAGATGAGGTCATAAGAAGCAATTGTTTCAGAAATTCAACATGTCCCATTTTTGGGTAAGTTTCGTGTTATCACACGGTTCCATATTTTCGGGCACATTAAAATTTATATATAGTAATCAATCATTATTTAACTTTTATATACTAACCCTTTATTGACCACCGTCTTCTGAGGAATCACATTAGAAAACAAATAATATTTAAATATGTTCAATATAATTATTCTATCAATAAGAGGCGTACAAATAAATGTAGGCTATTCCACATAAAATTTTATATTTTGAACCACCCCAAGCTCTTCCCAATGGACATTAGACTTAAAAAAATTAAACATATTCTTTCTTTAAAAAGTTACTTGTGTGTTCTCTCAAAAAAATTAATTTATCAAAAATATTTCACAGAGCATAAAATTGCTGTTTGTCCAATGAAACACGTAGGTACAATTATATAAATCTTAGTATCTATGTATTTACTCCTTTATACTGAGTTAGATTTAAGCTAAAGTTGGATTTATTTGATAAATTCACTACTTTTAACTTCATCACAGTCACAAACACTGTTTATTAATAAGCTAAAATATAGTAGTCTAACTCTAAAACAAATTTCATTTCATTATAACTCATAGAAAATGAGATGCATAATCAAGAGGTGACAATTATATATTTTTTGTTACTTTTCCTCGCTTTAATTGCCGTTTAAAATCGCACCAGATACGTTTTTCAGTCTATACAGTGTGTCTTTCAGTCTATACATTGTTTTAATTATTTATCAAACGAAACACTTATATTTTCGATATTATTTTGCAAATATGAGGGTTTGTTACCCGCAAAGTAACAAACAAAATATGTGATGTCATATTTCTGCGTAATCTGCTGTTACCATAATCTTTATGTTACGGTATCCTGAACCCTCCACATCTAACCTCTTTCCATAGTATATTGCTTTATTGATAACATTTGAAAATGAAAAAAAAAATTGTATTACCATTTATTTAGATTAATTCATAGTTGTTCTTGCTGGAATCATTTCTGGAAAGCGGAGCAGATTTTTTTTATCTGTCTACTTGGTAGATATTCACACAAAGGGGTGCGGCAAACTGGACAATGTTTTCTGAAAGAAAAAAAGAAAATATGGGTAGAAAGATAATAGTAAAATTAGAGCTGTTAAGAAGAAACAAAGGAAATTATACATTTAGAAGGCTAGAATGAACAATCACAATACTGTTCAAATAAATTTTCAGTCAATCAATATTAATATTATATTTATCAGTAAAATAGATGATATTATTGAAGAATTAATTTTTAGTTACAGTAGATAGCAATATTCTAGCTTTTGTATATTCATAATCATTACACTGGAATTTCCACAATAGTTACCTTTTGCCAGGTTGTCTGAGGAGCTTCTTTAGGCAAGGTCGACAGATGTTGTGTTTGCAGAGCAGCAAACTGTAATCAGCATCTTTCATCTTTTCGTAACAAATTGGGCATTCACCTTCATTGTAAGCTTGAAGAAAATCCTTCGCTGTTGCTTGATCACCTAGAAGTTTCCCCCACATAGATCTTCTAGCTTTGGAAATATTTGATATATTTTGTATGGGCTTGACAGCTCTCAAATTTAATGAGAAACTATCTGTATCAGTATAGTCAATGCATGCCATGTCTTTATCCTTTGAAAGAAATATATTGATTCTGATTAGAACAACCATCATCTTACCAGGCATTCCTGGTATAAAAGCTTTAATTATTGGATCTGATATCAATTCCATCAAAGCTTTTGAAAGTTTTACTGAAGTTCCAATGAAAATTGCTTGATATATTTCTGGAAACCGGAGATAATTTAAAATAACTCCAAATCTAGTGATCACTACATGAAGTAACTCCTTGAATAGAGTTCTCATTTTAATTATTTTCAGTGAGTTTAGAAATTGTGTCATGAATTGGAATATGAATTGTACTTCTCCACGGGACATCAAAATATAATTTTTTTTAATTCCGGCTTTGTATCTCCTCTTCCAAAAGGAGTTAGTAAATGTGTCTACAATCAATCTGCAGTACTCCACTGTTGTTTTTTCTGGATTGTCACACAATTCCACCAGGTATTCCAAATTCTCTTTAGAAAGTATTGGACTTTCATTGTTTATATGGAATGTTTTCTTTTTTTTATTTGCCTTGCAAATTATCTTTTCCATTTTAATATAATTGAAACTAATTGAATAATTTATTGAGTGGACTTTAATAAATTCTTCAGCAATTTCCATATTTGTGAATTTATATTCAAAGAAGAAATCTTCGACTCTTGTGACAGTAAATTTATCATCAAATTTAGATATATGTCCATCTACTATTCTAGTCAAATTATTTCTCAAATCATCATGCTTCATAATTTCAAGAATTACTTTAATATGAAATTGCATGTTATTAAAACCTGCACACAATAATTTGTGAACTTTTGGTTATATGTTTGAGGTTCCCTCTTCAATATCAGATAGATGCGTCTTATTTCTACCATAAATAATTTACACTGTTCTGAATCAATCAGTTCGGACGGAAATTTCGATATTCTACATAGCATATCACTCATTATGTTAAATAAACTGAAAATAGCCATGATATTGTCTAATTCAATTGGATTTCCTGGATCTAATGCAGATGAGATCCTGTCCAAAATTTTGGAGAAAACCATTAGAAATTGATCAAACAGTTTTTCATCTATATCAATATCATTATTATGGTGACATATGTACAATAAAAATATCACAAGATCTTCAAAGCTTGCGTTGTTGTACACATCACAAAATACTGGATTGAATCTAAGACGCCATGGCTTCCCTTCTACTGGTTCTCCTGAAATTCCATTCACTCCCAAGAAGAAAGGCTTCTCCAGAAGTTTCTCCTGGAAGTACCTAAATCCATAGATTCGTGTCTCTTCAAAATAATTAGCCATCATTGACAAAATTTTTACTTCAGGATTTGATTGGACAAATCTTCTGAAGTTCTTGAACAGTGAAAGTCCTGGAAGAGAGATTTTTTATATTATTATCCGTAGAATAATGTTTGTTTTTTTTCCTTACTGAGCTAATGAAGTTTTCTACATTCATTTAAACATTTTATTAAAACTTAATACCAACTTATTAAATGAAAGGAACATTCGAATGATAGTGATGTTTATATTTGCTTTAATTAATCAATGCTTTAATTAATCAATGAGTATTAAGTTTCCTATCATTTTGCTGTAATCATCACATAAATATGCATTCCAATTTATATCATTTTAATATTTTCGTAATCAAAACTCTACAACAGCACTTTCACTACTGAATTGCTAATTTTCAGCCCAAAGCAAAAGAATGTATACCGTTTGTTGAATTTCAACTAGGTAGGTAAAATATACAAATATTGAATATTCGAGTAAAATTATAAATTAGGAAAGTTATTATAGAAACGTTTATAAACTTCACGAAATTATTAACAGCCTTAATGAAGACCAGACATGCACTTTTGTTTATAAAATTCATATTAGAATTTTTTTCAGCGTCATGCACCAAGCACATAAAATTGTATATATTTGAACAAACTCTATGCAGTTTGCAGATCAATAATCTTAGAACTTGTTTTAATAATATTATGTAATACCTAATAAACTCATATTTTTCTCGGAGCCTGGAGAGGACCTTCAAGTATATTTTTGAAGATTGAATGACTGGTACTTATTTTAGGTATCCGGCAGATTTTCCGAAAACGAATTTGCCGAAACTAAATTCTTCGAAAACTATTTCTCCAAATACGAATTTGCAAAACCAAAATTTGTCGAAAACAAATTCGCCGAAGTGAAGATTTGCCGAAAGAAAAATTCGACGAAAGTCAAATTAACCGAAAGACTTATTTATAACCAGATGTAAAACTATACAAAAAGATACAGAAAAGAAACAAAATCATAACCCTTAGTTACACAAAAATTGATCCTTTAATTATTCTCTCTAACTGTTAAAGGTCCTCTCCAGGCTCCGGGAAAAAAATGAGTTTATTACATAATATTATAGAACTAAGGTCTACGATCATTATCCCGCAAACCGCATACAATTCGGTTCAGTATATATTTTATTATTTGCTTTTAAAGTTTTTTAGTACTCTGTGAGCAACAATGAAGCGAATCTCCAACCTGACGCTGAGAAAGAAGATTGTACACCCTTTGTTTTGATTTCAAATTTAGATTTTTAAACAAACAATGCATTTTTGGCCTACTTTTAATATATTAATTGTTTCTAAAAGTATATAAACGTTTCTATAATAAGTTTATTCAAATTTAAACCTTAAAACGAATAATAAATAATTTTAATAAACCAAATACCTAGTTGGCAATCAAAACAAATGGTGTACATTCTTCTTCTTCAGACTGAAAATTAGAAAGTCGGAAGTAGAGTAGGTTTTGTAGAATTTGGATTATAAAAATCTTTAAAAGCATATAAAATTAAACATATGCCATCAAATTTGATGGGGTTTGCAGTAAAATGATAAGAAACATTAGCCTCGTTGCTTTAAGCAATAAAAAATATTGCTTGGAGGGGACCTTTAATCTTTGTACCTACCACTAAATGATCATTTGTCTTTGTTCTTATTCTAAAGAAGTTCAAGCTTTATTCAGTCAGTATCAGTCAGTCAGTGAGTTTTGGGTGCATGTTATATTTAATTCATTTGAGCGTTTGGCTTGTTTTTAGAATGTGTGTTACTATAACGTTTTTATTAATTTTTTTTATGAATAATCCATTTATAGTGCTTTGTTGTAATGCAGGGATGATATATATCACGGCGAGTTAAATTAACTATTAATTTAAATAAATTTTTAATGTAAATCATTTTTTAATGTAAATCATTTTTTAATGTAAATCATTTTTTAATGTAAATCATTTTTTAATGTAAATCATTTTTTAATGTAAATCATTTTTTAATGTAAATCATTTTTTAATGTAAATCATTTTTTAATGTAAATCATTTTTTAATGTAAATCATTTTTTAATGTAAATCATTTTTTAATGTAAATAAATTTAAGTAAATAAATTTATGTAAATAAATTTATGTAAATAAATTTATGTAAATAATTTTTTAATGTAAATAATTTTTTAATGTAAATAATTTTTTAATGTAAATAACTTTTTAATGTAAATAAATATTTAATGTAAATAATTTTTTAATGTAATAAATTTTTCATGTAAATAAAATTTTATGTAAATTTTCTTAAAATATGAAAGCGTGACATTTTACTTGCAACCAACCAACAAACCAACAGACAGACGAAGACACACTGTGTAATAGTATATACTAAGTGATGCCAATTACCGGAACACAAATTTATATAGCAATGGTAATGTCATATTCACATTTTTTTTATGCATAAGTTATACCTAATGATGAGAACTACAAAGTTCTACAGAATGACCTTTTAAATACATTAAATTTCATTTTTGATAAATTCATGGTTCGGAAATTTTGACCTTCAGCAAAAACGTATTTCGCAAAATTGGATTTCGGCAAATTTGGGATTCCGCAAACACGTATTAGGGAAATCCGTTTCGGCGAATTACTTTTCGGAAAAATTGGTTTCGGCCAGTTTGTTTTCGGAAAATCAGTCTAGACCCCATATTTTGATACTGAGGAATTTCCCTGAACAGAAAGACCTCTATAAAAGAGTGATCTCGCTTTGCAAAGGTAAGTTTCCTTTTACTTGGGAGAGGTTCATTGAATAATAAATAATGTACATTTTAGGCTTCGTACACACTCTCCGAAACTTTGTCAAACGGTTTGTCAAAATGGTTAGTCTCGGGAGTTTTGAATAATCGAACATAATGGTTATTGTTTGACAAACAATAGAATTGAAAACTTAGCTATTGTATAATTGTTTAAAAAGAACGTGATTATTTCTTAAAAGACAACCATGCTAGTGTTTTTCCCTTGTCTAAGTTAAATACAATTGCTAACTAGAACTAATATGTTTAAACCTCAATATCAAACTAGGGTTTGTCAAATATCATAGTAGCATACGGACGCTATACAGTTAGAGTTAAAAAAGGCATATAGCCTCATAAAAAAATGAGGCTACATGCCTACTTATTCATCTCTTAAAATCTACAGTCTAAAAACTTAACGGATAAACTAACACACAGCTAAACTCCACCTTGTCTTTTCACTTTCATCTCATATCACATCAAATTACTTAATTTAATCACCATTCTACAATCTTACCTCCGATTTCAGTCGATGTTTTCCCAGCTGCAGAGCGAACACAAATGAAGAAAGATGACCGAATGCTCGATATTTATACCAAGAAAGTGCATGGGAATGACTGACTTTGATTCAGCTTATGCTCCGTACAAAGGGATAGAACAACTTGGTAATATGTGATCTAACCTAAACTATATTATCGAACTAATTCGGTAAACACGTACACTCGTTCTAGTCTAGTTCAAGATATAGATTATAGAACGTGTGATATATAAGTATGATGAATTTATTAGGATACAGATTGTGTTTGAAGGGGCAGTAAACTCATCAAAATAATTGATTTTTTTGCAAAATAATGTTGTTAGTAATATGTTATATCCCAACTTTAACCAATTTATTCGTCTGAAATACAACAAACAACCAGAAAAAATTAATTTTAATCTAAGCATATAACTAACATGTTCACCCCACTGGCAGGAATGGCGCCGCTATCTGTTTGTTTACATAATCTGCTGTCCTTTAAAAAAGTCCTAAACAATAACTGTACTTGATACTAAAATAACTAAATACACGTTAATGATTAAGATTTACTGTTGAATATAATATAAACTTAAATTTAATAGAAATTAAACTAGAACGTGAATGAAAGCATATAAACAAACTGAGAAAAGTACGCGATATCGTGCGTATGCGCTCTGTCATTTGTTGTACCTAACCTGAACACCAGAAGATGGCGCTGAAGTTAAGAAAAAATAAATATTTTTTTTTAAATCGAATTTTTAACAATATAATGAAATTATTCTATTCAATAATTAATGTCTCTCAATCGATTTATCAACAATAGAGAAATAGTTTGTCTGAAGCAGGGTACAGGAACATAAACGGGTATAGTAGGTAACTAGTAGACGACACAAAATATGATGTCACCACAACAACACATTCCTTGTTTGTGACCGAGCGGCTCATAATTCCTCGTATTTGCATGTTAATTCCGGGAAGTTTAAAGTTATTTTATAAGGGTTTCGTGCAAAAGAAAAGCGGAAATGGCGATTGAACCTTAAAGTTGAATATATAGATATAATTCAGGTTTGTTTTTATTGTTCATTTCTTTAACTTATCTATAAAAAATAGGGTCTTGAAAATATGCTACCTAGGAGCCTAAACTAGTGCTAGTTAATTGCTAAATTGTAGTTCCTATGAATAACAAATAAGAAAAAAATAATGGAAGTACAATTTAACCAAAGCCAAGATAGTAATTGAAAAGAAAAAAAATAAATTTAGAAGTGACTAAGTTTAAGTAGGTTTTCCCATGTTTCAAAGTGTGGTCAGAGTCGCCATTTTCAGTCAACCGGTGGTCACGTCAAACTACAGATTCAATCAGCTAATTACCATACCCTATGTTACTGTATCCTGTTCTGAACGTTTACTGCTCTTCTAAATTTAGCTTCTAAAGAAAAATACGCATCTCGAACTATTGTTTGCAAGTCAAAAAAATTACTGAAAATATAGTCATAAGATTACAAATATTAGATATTCTCTCGATTGAAAATGTTATGAAAGTATTGTTTTTATCGATTTCGAAGAGATTTAATTATTAGATTGTTAAACGGTTCAGTCTAGCTTTGGGAGTGTGCTGTTTTGTGTGTTGGAATATCTATCATGAAACATAGTGTGTGTACACTAATGGACAACACTAGGTATGAACTGATTTGTTGCCTTTTAGCCCTCAAAACAAGGTCAATATTATATTACCATGTATTTTCAAGTTGGGATATTACACAATATTAAAATGAAACTCGTAGCATACATACAATGATTTGAATATACGGCTACAAGATTTGCATGAATTGCTTATTTATATTTGTGAAATCAAGATTGTAAATGAGCAAAATACAGGAACATAAACGGAAATAGTAACCAGTAGATGCCGCAAAAATATGACGTCACCACAGCAACACATTCCTTGTTTGTGACCGAGCGGCTCATAATTCCTCGTATTTGCATGTTAATATCGAGAATTTTAATGTCATTTTATAAGGATAGAGAGGAGAGTTACACAATAATAAGAATATTGAAGGAAACCTCTTAAGTGGTCGATAAATGGAGACTTCCCCTAGTAATTGGTGTAGCAGCCCTCGATCGAACACTCATTTACCAGGATAGAGTAACATATAGGGTATGGTAATCAGCTGATCGAATCTAGTTTAACGTGACCACCGGGAGACTAGAAATGGCGACTCTGACCACACTTTGAAACTTATTCACTCTAATTTTTTTTTCTTATAAATTATTAACTAGGCATTGGTTAAATAGTATTTCCATTATTTTTTTCCTTAATTGTTATTCATAGGAACTACAATTTAGCAGTTAACTAGTACTAGTTTAGGCTTCTAGGTAGCATATGTTCAAGAAACATATTTTTTTATAGATAAGTAAAAGAAATGAACAATAAAAACACACCTTAATTTTATCTATATATTGAACTTTTAGGTTCAATCGCCATTTCCGCTTTCTTTTGCACGAAACCCTTATAAAATGACTTCAAACTTCTCGAAATTAACATGCAAAAACGAGGAATTATGAGCCGCTCGGTCACAAACAAGGAATGTGTTGTTGTGGTGACGTCATATTTTGTGTCGTCTACTAGGTACTACCTATACCCGTTTATGTTCCTGTACCCTGAACAAAACAGCACACTCCCAAAGCTAGACTGAACCGTTTAACCATAGTAAACAAGTATACTAAGTACAATATTGGAACATCCGAAAATACTACATAGACGTGAGTCACGTGACCGAATGACGTCACATCATGGTGTTTCCGTTATTTTTAAATAAGTACTTTGCTGTTATCCAGTTAAATGTGCGTTTTCATGGAAATTAACTTAAATAAAATTGTGTTTTTATGACGTTTTACACTCTATTGACTAATAATATTCTACTTAATAGCCTTCAAATCCTTCAGTAGAGCAAAGGTGACTGAAGGATTTAAGACAATTTTGCATTTATCTGATTAAATAAGAATTTTTATGGAAAATTTCATTCGTCAAAATGTGCTTAAAATAACCTTTTACAATAGACAATAAGTTTTCTTACACTTTTCAACTATAAGTTTGCCAATAAGTCATCTTATAAGACTTATACCTAAGTACCAAGCAGCCAATCTGGTAGGTACCTAGGTATTTCAAAAAATAGATTTTAACAAATTACATTTAAACTAGGTACCTTTGAAGTTTGAAGAGAAAAATGTAGGTGCCTAGTTAATTTTTTTGGACATATCCTAGCTAGCTATAAAGAATGAAATAATTTTCTTCGTTTTTTTATACTACCTATAATACTAATATATTAGGTAGGCCTACCAGTTACCTATGTAAATTTTTGATAAAAATTCTTGAGATATAAGTCCAGACTTTAGACTGTTATACTACTTGCCTACTTCATTAGGTGACAATGCCAAAAATATATAATAATTCTTGTGCTGTATTTGGAAATTGGATGCAAAGAAATTGATGGAGAATGTTGAGTACCTATTGTTCATTTCCAAAAAATAAAAAGCTTTCAAGAATTTAGACTGTAAAGTGTAATAGAAAAGATAAAATTAATACACAATATGCTAAGATATGTAGTAGACACTTCAGTAATTTATTTGCAACTGAAAAGAATGTTGAAGTTTGAATTGCTTAATATTAAGCCTCCAAAAAACATCAGGAAAATCACTGATGATGCAGTTCCTGATCAAAATTTGAAGCTTTTTCTTAGTGATGCTGCTCCCAGCCTCCCACTGGCCACTGTGAAGTTGTGAACCCATACTCTAAGTCCTTTGCTTCAGAGTCTAGTCATTAGTCAAGGTTCAATATCATCAGGTTAGTTTGTTAATTAAACATATTTTGATACATATGTAAAAGCTGAGCGGCTCAACACAGTACGGCGCATCACTGTACGTTCTATCAAATAGGTAATTTGAATGAAGATTTATGATATAGCTATGTAGTGGATTTGATGATTATTGTATCAAATTAATGACTGACTGCACCTGAATTCAATGTTAATAATACCCAGTTTAATTATTTGAGATGTTTAATTTGGAATAGAAAATCAAAATTATCATAGAAAACTGTAATAGTTTTTTATGAGGTAAAAATTATAAACTTTTGGTCTGAGGTGAAAGTAAAAACTTACGAGTTGGAAGTATCGGGGGGCGTCACGGGCATGCCGGCCCCAAACTCCCCTACTAGATCATCAAACAATCATGAACTGTGCAGTACAACAAACTAGATAACAGCCATTTATGTTGAGACCATTTGATAGAACGTACTTGGCGATCCATACATTAGTACGTCGCTCAGCTTTTAGATATTGTTGGATATTTCCAAAAACTCTTTTTGAATGATGTTTAACATAACCAAATGGCAAATATCACTAATTAACTGTTTGAAATATTTTTTGAGTACTATCTAGGCTATATGTGTTTATAAAAGCTGGTCTCTCAAAGATAAATATTTTTAGTTCAATATCCTATATTATCTACAATAAATTATTATCATCATTTATCACTTTACGTGAAGTTTCTTCAACAAACTGTTGGGAGAAATAGTAATATTCTATGTTTTGTATTTTTCACACTTGCTCACCATTCACAGGGTCTCGTCATTCAAGAGAAGGAAGAGCTGTACGGGCCTACGGCATAACATTAGGTATGAACAACAATACAATTGTATGTAAGTAGATATCACAATTAAAAATGAAGCCATTCTTATATTTATAAATCATTATAGAAATATACCAAATTTCTTGAGTATTTATAGCTATGTAGATAATTTTTTTTCAATTGTCACATTTTATGATCATTTGGAAGCTAAGCTGTTATTGATTTATTCCACATACTTAACCATTTAATTTTTAGGTCCTAATAAGATGAAAAGCCCTGGTGATACAATAGGTGAAGTTGATAGAAACATTCAATATTTGGAATCACAGGCACCACTCCCAGGCACATCGTTTGGACCCATTTATTGTGAGCCAATGCAAGATATTGGTAATGTCAATGGTAAGATTTTGAACAGAGTGTGTATTTTTGTGAAATATTGAGGTCTTCATTAAATAATTAGCTACATACCTTGGTTATATCAACATAGGTGAATTTGGTATTTGAACTAGCATGAAGAACTATGGAGGATGCAAAATGAACACAATGAATAATTAATATGAAGCAAGTTTGGTGATTGCAGAAGATATCTTCCGAAAACATCACAACTTAGAGCTGATCGAAGAATATAATGCTGTTGCGAATCTTTATCGTGAATGTGCTATGAAGATTTGCAAATATTCCTCGAGAAGTTTTAGAATATTATATCCGATGCAGAATATATTTTCGCAGTCAAATCTTAAATAGTAATGCTAAAGAGGAAAATCGGAAGAAAAAATGTAATATGAAATTTTTTTGAAAATAAATCATTCAGTTTCAAAATTGTGACATTATTTCTACCACCCATTCAATCATGAGTAGCTATTAACTATAATAAAAAATTAGAAACCAGCTAAATCATTAATTAATAAATATATATTCGTTGAACTTATGTTTGGTGACTGAATAATATAGCTAGTTAATGTTGTAAAGCATGGGGTTCAGTGAACACACAATTTTTCTTTTACAGTATGGCCACAAAAATGTTTCCACTTTTTCAAATATTTATAAATCGTTACCCAATAGACGAAAAAACTGTATCCTGATCTCATTTTCTCCGCCTCTTATTATACTATTAACAAGTAAAAACAATTTTGAGCTGATGGACATAGTTTAAGAAAAGGTGAGCAAAGAGTGAGGGCGACTTTTTTGTCATTGCGCGAAGGTTATTCTTCTTGATTTTACTTACTAAAAGGCAGTGAATAAAATGAAAAGAAAATTATAATGGTAGACATTATAATACAAGGTGCTTACACTTCTTCCTTGTAAACTATTTGGAAATAGAACAACTTCAGTAACATTTGAATTTCATTGAAGTTTTCACTATGAATATTCATTCTTCGTTTGTTAATTGCAAGATTACAGCATGCTTCACACTTGCATTATGAACAGTGTGGAGAAAATGCAATTTATGTGTTTTTTCTATCAGCGATAAAAAAACGCAAGTGTAAACACATGTAAAGAAGAGCTTTTTTCCACGGTGTTAAAAATGCAAGTGTGAAGCGGGCCTTAACCATGCAGTGAACAAGCGAAGAATGAATATTCAGAGTGAAAAGGTATAATTATCACTGAAATGTGTGGTTATTTTTCATGTACATATTTGATTAGGACATTATAAGGTATTTTAAACTGAAAGAATTTATGTAAATAAATATTAAAAAATGTATCCACAGCCATTGAATATAAGTACTACAAATAATTCATCAATTAATCTACGTATCTATGGTATCAATACATTATGCATGTCATCATAGAACGATAACATGCATAATCAAGTCAGTGGATATATTTTTTGTGGACACACAATATATATTTAAAGTAGACTAGTAGTATTATTTTAATTAAGTATAGATTTTCCCTCTTCAGTGGTTGTAAAATAGTTAATGAATTATTTGATGTTTTTCAGCATCTTTGAATTAACACTCTTTAGGATAGTTATAAACAATATATTTTAACTATAATTTATTTGCATTGTAGCATACTTTTATTTGACAAACAAATCCACAGGGATGAGAAAATGTAATTATAGGGAACATTCAATTCTATATATTCACTGATGATGTGTTTTTGAGATTCACTGAATCTCAAAATAAAATTATCACGATTATTCCACTACTTCCCTAGTGTTTTTATTTATGAGAGTAAGATATACCACAAGTGATTCTTGAGAGTAAGATATACAACAAGTGATTCTATTAGGAATATAAAATTATTAATATAAATAAATAGTTATTCAATAAGAAAATTAAGCTTCTTTCTATACAATTGAAGTATATTTCTTCAACGCCTAGAGTATTATTTCCTTCACCACCATTCTAAATGGTGCAATACTCTGTGCTCCAGTTTCCAATAGCATGTAAAGTCTAGTCCCAAGAGTATGCTGCAGCTGAAAAATATTAAAAACTAAATTAATAAGATCATATGAAATTATTCAAGATTGAGATTTTGATTGGATACTTTCAAATGCAAAAATCAATCCAAATTTAAAAACTAAAAATGCACTTGACACAAAAATATTATCAAAGTAATACATATTACATATTATATCCAAATATTGTAGAAAGTAAATTAATAAATAAAACTGTATTAGGAATAAAAAAATTATAACTTTCTGATCCATTAAAAATCTGTGTCATCAACTATTCTACTATTAACAGACATTTTTATAATTACCTTGAAAAATGGATATACCCTGGACCCATGCGAATATTGATCACCTTGTAGCTATGAGATTGTAATCAGGATTATTTTATTGTGATAAAACAGTGGAAATTCTGTACCACCAAATATTTTAAGTTCTGAGTTTTCAAAAATGAAAATCAATCTGAAAACATGATTAGAAAAATTAATGAACCTTAACATACAAACTAATTTAGAAATCAACAAATTAACAATTGATATATAATTTTAAGAACAAATCATCGCCGATGATTGAGGTCATTGCTGGAAATTTGAAAAAACTACTAATATATTGTGATTGTCAATGTGGAAATTTGTAGCTAATCAAAACTTAAAAAGACCTCTCCAAGGAAAAAATTGAGTTTATTAAATAATTTTTCCTATTCTATACCATTATACAAATATTTAGTAGTGGATTGATCATTGAATATACCTAACTTGCTGACATTCAGACTGGTTCTCTGACTCTCAGTACTGAGTCAATAGCAGAATAAGCAGATTCAGAATCTCCTGCAGCTGAATTAATGGTTACACAGGAATTAACTCTAAATCTACCGTAGCTAAATTAATGGTAACATAGGAATTAATTCAAGATTTTCCGCCGTCTGCAGAGATCTACAATTTCTAAAATTGGGCTCACATTTGTGGCAGAGTATTGGAAAAATGTTCCATATTCTGCAGTCTGGGTGTTAGAAGAAGACTGCAGAATATGGAACATTTATCCAAAACTCTGCAGAACATGGGACATTTTTAACATTTTCTGTGTGAACAATCATTAATTTCCTCCTATATTTACTACAAGTATTTTACTGAGCAATAAATATGAGCCCAATTTTAGAAATTGTAGATCTCTGCAGACTGCAGGAAATCTTGAATTAATTCCTATGTACCTAACCATTAATTTAGCTGCATGAGATTCTGAATCTGCTGCTGTGGCAGGACACAGGAGTCAGAGGACACATAATGCAGAGTGGGACATGAAGTTAAGGCTAGGAGGCTAGACTATTGGCTATCTATGAAGACTATGCTAGTACCTATCATCCTATGCAGCTATGCTCTACTCTGGATTCTGGAAAAAAGTGGTCTTTTCTGATGGACTAATCATTAATCACTGACTCTGTTGGAGTTTAGCAAACATTAAAATACAGTAATAAATTAATGGGAACTGTATAATCAGCTGCATTTAGCCTCTAAAATTCATCTGTTAGCCTTAGTCTCCTAAGGTATTTTCCAGAGTCACGAGTGCGGAGTGGCCTATGCTCATACTGTGACAGTGTGACTGTGACTTACTGTCATACATTGCATAGCTAATTGTAATTTGAGAAAGTCTAATGTACTCAGCCTGACAGCCCCCAAAAATAATAATAATGTAGAATGTGTAGCCCATTAGCCATAGGTAAAGTAAAAACCGTAAAGTAGCCAGCCACTAAGCCTGGTTAGCAAGAGGTTACTGTTGGTAGGTTGCAATTGCATAGGCAAGTTTTCAACTTTTCAAGCGAATTATTCAATATATATGAAGAAATATCCATAAAAACTCTATAGAATACATTCAATACAGTATTAAATTAAACATTACTATGGAAATCACTGCATTATACCATCCATAACCAGACACAGATGGAATATTTAAAGAAAATATTATATGGCACGCAAGTATTCCATGTACATTAGGTATAGTGTTAATGTTGATTATAACTCAACTGATTTAACATGGATGTATTTTGTACAACGTACTTAAATATATAAAAGTTATCTAGGTACTGGAAGCTAACCAAACATATTGTTTATTGACATATTCTATCGATTATTTTGCCGCACCTATACAATTCTCATTTTTTCAATTCCATATGTGACGTCATTTGTTTATTTACATCGTTTCTGAAGACTGGAACAACTTGAAAACTTGAATTCGAAACTTAGTATACTTTTTAACTATTTATTTACTATGCGTTTAACAATCTAAAAATTAAATCTCTTTAAACACAAAACCTTTTAGACGACCTATTTCTCAATTGTTGATAAATCGATTGAAGCACATTAATTATTGTCTTGATGTTGTTAAAAATTCGATTTTAAAAATTAATTAATTTTTTCTTAACTACAGCGCCATCTTATGGTGTTCAGGTTAGGTACAACAAATGACAGAGTGCATGCACACGATATCGCGTACGTTTCTCAGTTTTTTTGTATGTTTTTATTCACATTCTAGTTTAATTTCTATTAAATTTAAGTTTATATTATTTTTAACATTTAATCTTAATCATTAACGTGTATTTAGTTATTTCAGTATCAAGTACCTACAGTTATTGTTTAGGACTTTTTTAAAGGACAGCAGATTATGTAAACCAGGATACAGTAACATAGGGTATGGTAATCAGCTGATTGAATCTATAGTTTGACGTGACCACCGGGTGACTCTAAATGGCGACTCTGACCACACTTTGAAACATGGAAAAACCTACTTAAACTTAATCACTTTTAAATTGAATTTTTTCTTATCAATTACTAACTAGGCATTGGTTAAATTGTATTTCCATTACTTTTTTCCTCATTTGTTACAATTTAGCAGTTAACTAGCACTAGTTTAGGCTGCTAGGTAGCATATGTTCAAGACCCTATTTTTTATAGATAAGTAAAAGAAATGAACAATTAAAACACACCTGAATTATATCTATATATTCAACTTTGAGGTTCAATCACCATTTTCGCTTTTCTTTTGTACGAAACACTTATAAAATGACTTTAAACTTCTCGATATTAACATGCAAATACGAGGAATTATGAGCCACTCGGTCACAAACAAGGAATGTGTTGTTGTGGTGACGTCATATTTTTGTGTCGTCTGCTAGGTACTATACCTGATTATGTTCTTATACCTTGATGTAAACAAACAGGTAGCGGCGCCATTCCTGCCAGTGCGGTGAACATGTTAGTTATATGCTTAGATTAAAATACATTTTTTCTGGTTGTTCGTTGTATTTCAGACGAATAAATTGGTTAAAGTAGGTATATAACATATTACTAACAACATTATTTTGCAAAAAAATTCATTATTTTGATGAGTTAACTGCCCCTTCAAACACAATCTGTATCCTAATAAATTCATCATACTCATATATCACACGTTCTATAATATATATTTTGAACTAGACTAGAACGAGTGTACGTGTTCACCGAATTAGTTCCATAATTATATAGTTTAGGTTGGATCACATATTACCAAGTTGTTCTATCCCTTTGTACGGATCATAAGCTGAATCAAAGTCCGTCATTCCCATGCACTTTCCCAGCAAACATGAATGTATCTATTCGATGTTTAAACGGCTCTGTATAACCTCTCTTCCGACATCGAATACCAGTAACAAATTAGACATGGTGACATAAAGTAGACATCAATCCGAATATATCCGTTTGCACCGCTAAACCGCATCATATCAAGTGTATTTGGCATCGAATCGATACCGTTATAACAGCATTGCGTTATAATTACGACATCCAACATACATAGGGATTCTGCATCGAACGGACGCTTAATTATATACATATCTAATATGCTTCGAAACGATATCCACTTGCATCCAATAAATAAATAAATTAAAATTGAAAATTCTTACTTCATTTATATAACGTACTGTACGTTTTGATGCATATCAATTTAATTAATGTTACATAATGTTATGTGTAAATTAAATGGGAAGAAATGAAGTGATGTGTCCGGGTATCGATCGTGGGTCGGTCCATCCGTCCTCGTGCCTGTACGTACCTCTGTCACACTGCCACCGTGGATGCATCTGACTAAAGAAATTTTTGGATATTAAACGACCCACAGATACTTGAAGATATTTTGAAGTGAATAGAACAATACAGGCAAGCACCGCTTTTATAACCAAAATCACAACTTATTCTTATTACAAATAGTAATGAGTTGGTCAAATTTTTATATAATTGTAACTCCTTAAAAATTTCGTTCTCTATGAGTTCAAATTAAAGGAAAAGTTTTGAGGCCACGACTTAGAACAAAGATGAAAGCTCTGTGATGAAAGTTCAAAGTAATGAATGCATTAATTAAAATTTGACCATAGATTAACTCTCACTCAGTAAATATAGGTCATAATAGTTGAGTAATTAGTTTGATATTTTGACTTATGTAATTGTGTTCCATTGAACAAACAGGAATTTTGTGCTCTGTGAAATATTTTTAGCAATAGGGTATATGTTCCAAGTAATTTCGAACACGTGATAAAGGAAAATATAATAATTATTATTGAACTACTATTTAATTAGTACCTAACATATAATAGCTGAAGGTATGATACCAATTGATATAAAAGTTAAATAGTGATTATTATATATAGATTCATTGAGTCCGATTACTACTTAAAGTTTAATTATCTATAATGTGAATCACTGAATTTTAATCGTCTCATTTGCATCTTTGGCAGAGGTGAAAGCTCAAGTTATCGGATATGGGGTTCCGCATTTTACGTAGAAAAATTATTTTTATGTATTGATTTTTATTTCTAAACTTGTATTTTACGTACTGGTATCATGGATAACAATTTAAATAAGAATTGAATAATGATAATTATTATATTTATTTCTTACATGTTCGAAAATGTGGAACCGTCCGATAACACTGAATTTACTCTAAAATGGAACATGTTAAATAGCCCATCAACTTTTAATTATTTATGTTTAGTAGAGGTTTGACGTATGCTTCGAAACCAAAGGCCATGTCGCTGACGTCATAAGGAAAGAAGCAGTCAGAAATGAAAGGGGCTCCATGCACAAAGACACGACGCATATGGATGCTGAAAAGCTACTCCGTGAATGCTGTCACTTACCGAGGAATGTGACAAAAATGGTCGCAAGCACCGGTGGCTGCACTCAAGGATGGAAGAGGGAAATGAACGAGCCTACCTAATACAAAATCTAAGACCTGGTACGTAATTGTAGAGCATAACCCTAGCGCTATCTTCTAAAACTGCATGGAGAGTTAAAAACCCTATAAAAATGGTAAACATAAAATAGACAATAGATAATCCAAATTACAACAGTTTGGGTCCCAAGGGAGGCCACCCCACTTCTCTTCTATTCACCAAAGACAGCTTCAGAAACCCCTCGGGCCTTATTTACAATAAGCAGTTTAGAATAGATTCATAACAATAAATGCACTGGCCTTCGAAAAATAACTTGATTGGTTATCTATTCATTTTCACGGTACTGGAGGAACACTGTTCAACAACCGATGTTCCAGTATCGCTTACTTTACGTTGATCCATTGTACAATCGCACTAGCGTGCCAATGCTCTATCGTACCTTTACAACTGCCGTAGACTCCTATAAGTGTATTAATTATTGGGTATAGTTTAAAGGGAGCTTTAGGTACGTTATAAAGAAAGGTAGGGGAGGGTGGTCATCAATGGGACACCGGGAACAATGGGACATGCTGAATAACTTTTTTATTTGAAGGTAATTTTTAACAAAATCTTAGTGGTAAATTAAGCATACTTCAGTGCATTCACTCGCATTGCATTCAGCGGTTGGGGTGCAGTCAGCCCTGTGTAAAAGCGAAAACGTGTTTTAGGGGTGATAAAACTAAATATTTCGTACTTTGTTTCAATTGTTATAAATCTGTAAATTTAACATATAATGTTTACGGCATTTTTACATTATATTAAGTAATATGTAAAATATGATCATTTGAAAGGATTGTCTTTATACTTTCGTAGTTGAGCCGCTATACCCATATGTTTTCAAAATGGCGTCATGGTGATCATTGGGACAGAAAATTTGGTTAACAATGGGACAGTGCCTTATTGTCAACCAAACTGTCTAGTTACTCCATATGAATCAATATATCTATTTTTTGATACAATAACGTGAACTGTAGCTTCAGAGCTTCTTGTAGAAACAGAGCTTCCAGTTGAAGCGGGACTTTCGATCATGTTCAAGGGCTTTAGCAATCTGAGGTCATCACAAAGCACTGCATAGAAAACAAATTTCACTAATAAAGGAAAAAGCCGCAGCATGATTGCAACGGATACACCAGAGAAAGAAGAGCTTTTTGCTGGTGCCACTAAGGATAAGGCCTTCGAAATCACTTCATAAAGTATCAGACGTAGATGGCCTGTGAACTATTGTTCTTGGTCTGGTATATAACTCTTAATCTAACTTATCCATTCGTCTGAAGAACTCAAATCTCCACCGAAAATGTTGAAAATAAAGATTTATGCACTTGTAGAATTTGAGGCGACTTCTAAAACGTATTCTGTTCTCCAACAGCATGAAAAAGGTAAATACGAAATATTGATGTTAGGCGAAGATTCAAGTGCAATGAGCTTAATTTTCCAAATGTTCCTGACATGGCTTCGGTGAAGTTAGAGGACATTAAACTGATATTATATGAACTAACCAAGTGTGGGACAACATAAAGAGATAATTCGAACTTGAAATTTGACCATAACCTCAACAATATACAATTTTGATAAACTGTACCATCGTTCACCAGGGCATGTCCCATTGTTTACCAGTGCTGTTATACAATGGGACAAATTTTTTTGTTTTTTATTTAATTTTTTTCTAGTCAACAGAATATGTGATAGCATTCGAGTTGGTTTCATTTTATAAAGGAATATCTATATTACACATGGATTTTTTATTTTTCATATTATGCCGATAGTAAATGAAATATCAATCTTTCTGTGTTTTTTGTCCCATTGATGACCACCCTCCCCTATAATCCAATTGAATAGAAATAATTCCTACATTTCTATACGTATTATAAAACAAGAAGATAAGAAAATGAATTTCCAAATTTGAAACGATTTTTTTAAAACTTCTTATCTGTTTTCGCACTTCTGGTCGAAGTATAAATTCAGATATCGTTTGGAAACAGACATACTGACGTCAAGATGATGCTATGAAAACCATGTATCGGTTTTAGTGTTTCTACTCGAAGTGTAAATTCAGATATCATTTAGAAACAGACATTCAAATATCTACTATGAGTCGAAATGGTTTCAAAGTTGATACCCACCGTTAGCACTACGAATTCGACAGCTAACGGCGTCGAATCGACATTCATATGTTTGTTGGGTTCTTGGTATAAATATCGAGCATTCGGTCATCTTTCTTCAATTGTGTTCGCTCTGCAGCTGGGAAAACATCGACTGAAATCGGAGGTAAGATTGTTGAATGGTGATTATTAATTAAGTAATATGTAATTAATATTATTATTATCATACTTTTTTTCGACAAAAACACTTATCTATAATGGTGAAAGATATTGTAATTTCAAATTATTTTATTATCCAATGATGTTAGAGTAACTCTTTATATGTTTACTTTGAGATGTAAGTTCTCTTAGAAAGTTAATCAGTATAAAAAATGATATATAACATGACCTTATTTGGAAAAAATTGAATTTTGACTAATTTGCGCTTTCGACTTCAATTTTGGGGATCTGAAAAAGAGGTTTCCCAATGTCCAATCGATGGCGCTTTTTTTTTTGGTTAATCTACATACTATATGGGAGGTCTGGACCAAATTTCAGCTTGTAACCATTTTTTCCCACAAATTTTCCAATTCTACCATACAAGTAGTCCTATCGCTCCATACTTAAATTCATGAGTACCGATGGTGAAGATTTAACCAGATTCTTTTCTGAATTTGAAGATACTATTAATGAATACCAGTACTCTGAGTACGACAAGTTGCTGCTGTTAAAGCAACAACTGAGTGACAAGGCTTTAATTCTCGTAAATTCACTTGAGGCAGACAAACAGGGATATAAAGATGCTAAATGTTTACTTATTAAAGCTCTTGCTTCTAAGGAAACTCAAACTTTCAATACTATTAAGCAGCTAACTGAATTGAAATTAACTATGAAGGGTGAACCGTTTGAGTACATTTCTAGGGTTAGGATTTTGTCGGAAAATATCCGAAAATTTAAAATCACTATTGACTATTTTCTCCAGTTCTTTGTTTGGCAGAGTTGGGTTTGAACGAACTTTTTCAAAAACAGCTCACTAATGTCACAAATACTAATATAACGTAATTATGGATGTGTTCTTCATTGCAGCCCAAAGATATAACGATGCTATTAGAAAATTAAAACCTGATAGACCAAATGAAGATATGAAACCAATTACTGATGGTTATACTAATGCATTTGCTGCTAGAGTTAATTATAATGCTAGTGGTGATGGTAAGTTCAGACAGTGTATTTTGTGTCCCCTGTAAATAGGGTGGGTGGGGGACCCACCCTATTTACAGGTTTGATAAGTACAGGGTTAAGAAAGATTAAGCGTTTGAAGGAATCTAATGGCTGTGTTAAATGTGGTTATATTAACCACCAAATTAATAACTGTAAATTCAAATTGAGCAATAAGTGCAGACATTGCAATAAATGGCACCAATCTTTCTTGTGCGATGAAAATGCATTAGCATCACGTAAAGATAAACCTGTAAGAACAGTGAACTAGTAACCATGCTGCAATTCTATCTGATGTATTTCTAGGTACAGTGTCCTCTATTTGTATTTTGCCTACATTTTCTGTTTATAGGAGAGACTCATTCAAGAGCCTTGAAAGATTGCGGTAGCCAGGCAAACTCTTTTGAAGCAGATTTGGCTGAGAGATTGAACTTGAAAACCATTGAGGTTAATGTTTCTGTAGAATTGAATGGCATAAATGTGAAACATAAAAAATACACAAGTAAAATTGTTCAGATTGAAGCGAAATTTGGTGAATGTGAATACATTATTGAGGTATTACTATTCCTAATATTAACATTAATTTTACGATTAATTGTTTGGGGTCCGTTGTTGATAAATTTAATACACTTGATTTGCCCCTAGCAGACAGTTTCATAAATTGCAATTCTACGAATGTTGGGAATTTGAAGTTCATCTTAGGTACAAACGGAGCATACTGCGTACCCGAAACTGATGTAGTTATTGGAGACGATAGGAAATCTGTTTACTCTCTTACTCTATGGTGCGTACTTCTGAGAGGGGACGCCATTGAACTACTTTATAATCTTAACAAGGTGTGTAATACTTCTCTATCTAATAATCTGCCACTTAACCCTTTGCAATTGTACGCATCAAATATTTGTGGCGATGTGTCTTTAAATGAAGGGAAGGAAAATGAAGATAGTAAGTTGAAACCATTTGATATGTCTAAAGGGCAATTTAATTTGTCAAACCTAGACAAAGCCAAGGAGCTTATTCTGTCTCAGTATTGTGACTATTACACTAATTATGACCAGGAAAATTGTAATGATGAGGATTCTGAGCTAAATGATTCACTTGTAAAGTTTGCTTTAAATAGTTTAAGTATAAATTCATATGGTAGAATTGCGATGCCTTTACTGTGGAATAGCTCAGTGTCACACCTGCTAGGTACGAACAATAACTTGGCAAAAGCAGTGTTAAAAGCAAATCTAAAGAAATTAATTAAAGACGATCTGCTTTTAAAAATGGTTGATCAAGCTTTCAAAGATCAGGAAAAAGCAGGTATTGTGGAAAGGATTCATAACTTCAACCAATTCTCAAATGAAAATCCTAAAAACAGCTTTTTAGCTCATTTTGGCGTATATAAATTGAATAGAGAAACCACGAAGGTCAGAGTAGTCTATATGTCCAATGTTTGTGAACAAAACCCAGATTTTAAACTAACGGTTAATCATAACCAGGCTGCACATAGCGGACCTTTGCTCAATCAAAAACTCTCGTCGTCAATGTTACACCTGCGTTTTGATCCTTTTCTTTTTTGTTTCGATATAGCCAAAGAGTTTAATTGCATTGCATTAAACGAGGTAGATATGAACCGTCTATTGTTCTATTGGTTCCGCGACGTCACTTAGAGGGATTTTTCGATAGTTCCTTGCAGACATCTTAGACTGAGCTTTGGTATACGCTGTAGCCCAACTATTCTTCTGTTATAAATTTTAGTTTTAAATGTAGAGGGAGAAGACCGTAGAGTCGTTCAAATGAAGAAATTAATTTATCAATTAGCGTACATGAATAATCTTGCAGTTACTGCTACTGCTACTAGTAGAGAAGATTTAGTAGATTACTATAATCTATTGACTGTTATATTTTGGTGAATTTGGATTTCCACTCCAACAGTTTATTTGTAATGATAAACTACTTCAAAATGACATTGATTAAATTGCAGACATTGAAACTAGCTGTACTGTGAAGTTATTGGGAATGAATTGGAATAAAGAGAGTGATACCTTAGCGACAAAAGCTATTAGTTTAGATATAAAAGCTAATACAAAACGCTCCATCCCAACAAACATATGAATGTCGATTCGATGCCTTTTGCTGTCGAATTCGTAGCGCTAACGGTGGGTATCGACTTAGCAACTATTTCGACTCATAGTAGATATCGGAATGTCTGTTTCTAAATGATATTTGAATTTACACTTCGAGTAGAAACACGAAAACCGATACATGGTTTTAACAGCATCATCTTGACGTCGGTATCTGTTTCCAAACGATATCTGAATTTATACTTCGACCAGATGTGCGAAAACAGATACGTAGTTTTAAAAAAATCGTTTCAAATTTGGAAATTCATTTTCTTATCTTCCTGTTTTATAATACGTATAGAAATGTATAGGAATTATTTCCATTCAATTGAATTGTCCCTTTAAACTATACCCAATAATTAATACACTTATAAGGGACTACGGCAGTTGTAAAGGTACGATCGAGCATTGACACGCTAGTGCGATTGTGAACTGGATCAACGAAAAGTAAGCGATACTGGAACATCGGTTGTTGAACAGTGTTCCTCCAGTACCGTGAAAACGAAATGGATAACCAATCAAGTGATGAATCTATTCTAAACTACGTATTGTAAATAAGCCCTGAGGCGCTCCTGAAGCTGTCTTTGGTAAATAGCAGAGAAGGGGGTGGCGTCCCTTGGGTCCCAAACTGTTGTAATTTGGATTATGTATTGTCTATTTTATGTTTACCATGTTTATCATCTTTTTAACTCTCCATGCAGTTTTAGAGGATAGCGCTAGGGTTATGCTCTACAATTACGAGGTCTTAGATTTTGTGTTAGGTAAGCTCGTAGATTTCATTTACTATCACCTCTTCATTTCCCTCTTCCATCCTTGAGTGCAGCCACCGGTGATTGAAAATATTTTTGTCACATTCCTCGGTAAGTGACAGCATTCACGGAGTAGCTTTTCAGCATCCATGAGCGACGTGACTTTGTCCATGGAGCCACTTTCCTTTATGACTGCTTTTTCCAGTCCCTTGTATTTCATTTCCTTTTGACGTCAGTGACATGGATTTTGGTTCCGAAGCAGACGTTAAACCTCTACTAAACGTAAATAATTAAAATTTGATGGGCTATTTAACATGTTCCATTTTAGAGTAAATTCTGTGTTATCGGATGGTTCCACATTTTCGAATATGTAAGAAATAAATATAATAATTATCATTATTAAATTCTTACTTAAATTGGCATCCATGATACCAGTACGTAAAATACAAGTTTAGATATAAAAATCATAACATAAATAATTTTTCTACTTAAAATGCTGAACCCCATATCCGATAACTTGAGCTTTCACCATAGTGCCAAAAGCTGCAAATGATACGATTAAAATTCAGTGATTCACATTAAAGATAATTAAAAACTTAAAGTGGTAATCGGACTCAATAAATCTATGTATAATAATCATTATTTAACTTTTATTTCAATTGGTATCATACCTTCAGCTATTATGCTACTAATTGATTAGTAGTTAAATAATAATGATTATATTTTCCTTTATCACGTGTTCGAAAATATAGACCCTATTAATAACTTGGAACATATACCCTATTGCTAAAAATATTTCACAGAGCACAAAATTCCTGTTTGTTCAATGAAACACAATTATATAAGTAAAAATATCAGAATAATTACTCAACTATTATGACCTATATTTACTGAGTGAGAGTTAATCTATGGTCAAATTTTAATTAATGCATTCATTACTTTGAACTTTCATCACAGAGCTTTCATCTTTATTCTAAGTCGTGGCTTGTAAACATTTTCTTTAATTTGAACTCATAGGGAACGAAATTTTTAAGGAGTTACAATTATATAAAAATTTGACTAACTCATTACTATTTGTAATAAGAATAAGTTGTGATTTTGGTTATAAAAGCGGTGCTTGCCTATATTGTTCTATTCACTTTGAAATATCTTTAAGTATCTCCGGGTCGTTTAAGATCAATTTTTTTAATAAAATGCATCCACGGTGGCAAAGTGACAGAGGTACTGGCACGAGGACGGATGGACCCACGATCAATTCACGGAAACATCCTTTCATTTCTTCCCATTTAATTTATATATAACATTATGTAACAATAATCAAATTGATATGCATCTAAACGTACAGTACGTTATATCATTGAAGTAAGAGTTTTCAATTTTAATTAATTTATTTATTGGATGCAAGTGGATATGATTTCGAAGAATATTAGATATATAATTAGGCTTCTGTTCGATGCAGAATCCCTATGTATGTTGGATGTCGTAATTTATCTTTCTATTCAACGCTGTTATGACGGTATCGCTTCGATGCGAAATATATTTGATATGATGCGGTTTAGCGGTGCAAACGGATATCGGATTGATGTCTACTTGATGTCACCATGTCTAATTTGTTACTGGTATTCGATGTCGGCAGAGAGGTTATACAGAGTCGTTTAGACATCGAATAGATACATTCATGTTTGCTGGGCTGGTATTCGATGTCTGAAGAGAGGTTATACAGAGTCGTTTAGACATCGAATAGATGGGATATTATCTTCGGTTGCTTCTCAGTTCGACATTTATAACTACAACGGGCCGTTGTTAACAGGGCTCGTTTGTTTCTGCACGAATTGCAATGCAATTCTTCCATAGGATGGGATGATAAACTCTCCGTAGATTTACTGAGAGAGTGGTGTAATATTTGCAGGCAAGATAATTCTTCACCAGTAATAGAGATTGGACGATTTGTCGGTAACAGGAATAGCAAGTACAGACTGCTAGCATTTTCTGACAGTAGTAAATCCATTTACGGAGTTGTGGTTTACATCAAAGATCTTCAGACTAATAAATCTACTTTTCTCCTAGCTAAAAATTGCATTGTTAACAAGCAAATGGAGGATAACAGTATTCCATCGTTAGAAATGCAGGGAATAGTTCTAGCTGTTGAATGTTTATTGGATATATACAATGAGCTAGGTGGCAGTCAGTGCGTTTGTCCTATTGATATTAGTGACATGTATGTATATTCCGATAGTTTGGTATGCTTATCATGGATAATTGCACACGTTAATAAATTAGACAAGCCACAAAAGCGATCTGTTTTATTATACAGAATAGCCTGCTTAAGATTTTTAAACTTTGTGATACATTTCCTATAACTTTCAATTTTGTTTCACGGATGGAAAATCCTTCAGATTGTATGAATAGATGTCTCTCTCATAAAATGTTAAGTCAGACGTGCTATATTTCAGGACCTAGATTTATTAATACTAAGGGCCAGCCTAGCAGAGAAGATATCATATCAGTAACTGTACCTAATCCTAACGTTAGTCAATCTGAACCCATAGAGGTACTATCTGCCAGTTTTGCTCATGATGATTTGAGATATGAAGAAAATCTAACCAACTCCTCCTGAAGCGCAACGAGGTAGCTCATATATGTGGCCTAATGAATGGATTAAGAAATTGAATAATTAGAATTTTAAATGTAAAGAGAATATTTAATTAAATACATAAACTATTAAAACTTCAAAATATAATATATACATGCAACATATAATAAACAAACAAGATTAGAATAATAATTAAACATATATACATAGAGATGTATTTATGTACACTCAAAGGAAGGTGTTAACCTTTTAGAAAAATGAAGGTGAACTTATAATACACAAATAGCTCTTAAGTGTACGTATACATCTTTCTTTCTTTGCACGCTGGGGGCGGGTATTACCGGTAGCGGCTTGAGGTGCGTCGCATGGTTTCACTGCTTCCTCATTGTGAAACCTCATTAATAGCCCTAGTATAGGTACAAGTAATGCACAGAATGTAAACCTTAGTTTTTACATTGTTACCTTTCACCTGGTATGGTCCAAAAAAGTCCATATTAATATGTCGATAAGGAATTTGAGGCGGATTTATTCTATTTTCCTTGTAAAGGCTTTGATTAATCTGAATTTGTCTGGCTTTAAACCTACGGCAAACAATACAACGCATAATCACCTTTTTAACAACTGAAAATAAATGAGGAATGTAAACCAATTTTCTCAACTCACTTATCACATTGTAAACCTCTGAATGAGACATCTTACCATGAAAATATTCCACAAATAAATCAGTGAGTCTACTGCGTTTAACTAGTAATACCGGAAATATAGCGAGTTCGGCCTTAACCATTCTCCCAAATTTGCTCCTAACTCTCAATAATCCACGGTCATTCATAAACACATTCAACTGCTTAACTAAATTAGGGATATCTTTCACAAGTTTACTACCACCCTCAAAATAAGAAACTATATCATTATACCCCTTGTATTGATCGTTCTTGATGAAAAAGTCCGTAGACGCTTTATAGAAATTATAATCAGTGGGATGAGATAGTTGCACTAATTTAGCACAATGCTTCAGTTTGTTAATGAACATGAAAACCTTACTGCAAATACCACGTAATTTAATGAATGAGGAGGAGTTTGTAGAATAGTAATTGTATAGTCCAAAATTGTGCATAAAGAAGTATAAAAATTAATATTGACGATAGATACAGGATTTGAAGTTGAAGTATACTAAATTCATTTTTTTAAATCATTTTTAACCCATTTAGCTCCTTAAGCAATCAAATGGTTGACAAGAAGTTGAAAATCTATAGATACAAAACTTTCTTATCAAACATTTCAAAATACAAAGAATAGTACAAACACAAGCTTTACAGGTAAAAATTTACTGTGAGTGTGATTTGGCATCTTATTATTAAAGAGTTGTGTTCACGCAACGCTGCAATATATTATAATGGGCTAGTTTTACATGTATAGATTTTAACCTTTTTGTCAAACATTTGAATGTGAAAGAAAATGATTGTAACAAAAAAATGAATTTAGTATCAATTCAAAATTAATTTCCATGCTTTTGGTTTATACAATTAATATTTTGATACTAATTTATTTATTTTATATATTTGTATTTTGCATTTTACTATTTAAGAATTTTCATTGGGTTAATTAATATTTTTTATTATGAACAATTGCTCGATTGAACAATTGCTCGAATTATCAAATTGCTCGAATGAACAAAATTGCTCGAATTATAAAATTGCACAGTTTTCGATTTTATAAAAGTCAGTCATTCTTGAAGTGGAGCTTTACCTAACAATCCTTGTTTCTTTTTAGTAATTGATCATTAATCATTGTATAAATGATTTTAATTATTACTCATTCTGCATAATCTTTTTCTATCTCGTATGTAACATGTGAATTGGAATCATGTGGTGAATCAGTACTATTCATGTTTTTTTTATCATAAAACCCGAAAAAATTTGTAGATTAATTTATTACTAGCCAATATGTATGTGGCACCATAATAGGTGAAATAACTCTAAGTTATGGCAGAGTTTCAGTTAATCTACAAATGTTTTCGGGTTTTATGATAAAAAAACCATGAATAGTACTGATTCACCACATGATTCCAATCTAAAACTGTGCAATTATATAATTCGAGCAATTTTGTTCATTCGAGCAATTGTTCGTTCAAGCAATTGTTTTTCGAGCAATTGTTTTTCGAGCAATTGTTCTTTCGAGCAATTGGTCATTCGAGCAATTGGTCATTCGAGCAATTGTTTTTCGAGCAATTGTTTTTCGAGCAATTGGTTTCGAGCAATTGTTTTCGAGCAATTTACCGGCTACCATATATTTTGTTGGATAAAATGTTCAAACATTACAATAATATTATTATAATAAAATTTCAAATACGATGAATTATTACTGTGAATAACAAGTCATTATGGTTTATTTAAATTAAATTAGTAGATCCAAATTCAATCCTGTCGTTTAATTATCCAAATTTCCAATATTTTAACCACTTTTATGGTGTCCGAATCATCCTCACAGCTTGTCCGAAGTCTCCCTCGAGGAAAGAGCATTCGGACACTTGAATCTCTCTTACATTTTGTCTTATAACTTTCGAATGAAGGTTTAAACTGTTAAACAGTCTTAATACAAATTGAAGTATAATGATTCATCTACATACCGAAATCTTTATATAGTTAAATTCGAAATAGTTTATGAATTATTCATTTTTCCCCAAAAGTGTCAGAATGCTCCCGATCTCCCCTAATATAATATTGTAGGGTCACATCTGTGCGTTCATATGTTCATATTTCATTATGCGCAAAAGAGTTTAAAACTCGTTTCAAGGCATTTATTATACATGCTAAGTTAATATATCTTAAAGATAACCAAAGTAATGTTGAATTCAACCAGTTTAGGTATTTTGCTAGATGATACTATATAACTGACCACTGTACAACATTTCTGACATTGCCTAAGGCACTGTTAATGAGGAATGATTACAGGGATACAATTCAAGTTAAATTTAGACTTGTCAATGATGATAATTTCAAGAAATTTGAAGAGAGTGCCTCTGCTTTTGCTTGAAATGTCATCGATAATTACGAGGATGTCAATAATGCCAATTTATTTTTCTTAAAAAATATATAAACTATATTTAATGTAAATGCTTTCCCTTGAAAATTAAGAGAATTAGTATTAAACGTATTTGTAAGCCTTGTCTCACACCTGATGTATTGAGACATATTAAATATAAATCAGTATTCTTCAAAAAGGTGAAGTTTGGTCTCATATATGAGGTGGAGTACCGTAGAATGCGCAATTTTGTAAATAATATGGTTCGTAAAGCTAAACTGCGATAGTATTAGAATGTGTTCTTTACAATATTAATAATATGAAGAAAACCTGGAAGGACATTCGTAAGTTAGTTTCTTTTGGCGCAAGTAACCAGGATGTCTTTTCTATTAATGATTGTTTTGAAAAGTCCTGGTGAAATTGATGACAGTTCGATTTTGATGTTGACAAAACACTAAATCGAGAATTTGAAGAAATTCAATATGTTGGAAAAATGTTTGTCAAACAGTAGAATCGAAAACTAAATTCTTGTATACTTCATTATATAGCAGTCTTCTGAAATGCAGTCAGTAAAGTCCTATACAGGGTGGGTAAAAAAACGAAACCCAAATTTGAATTGATATATCTCAAAAACCTCTATCGCCTTAATTTTTGTTGTAATACCTTTTTATTTCAGAAAAACACGATAATCCATTATACTTATAACATACCATAACATATCACTTGTCTGCTTCTATTACATAAATAGTAAAAAAATCATAAACATACATTCATCAATATTGACGTAATTGCCCAGGGAGAAAATTATAGGGGGGACATAGAAGATTTTGGGAGATTAAAGGAGCTTTTCTACCACAATCATAGAAGAGAATTGGGGGTGCTTATGTCCAAGTTTTCTACCATGTTCACTCCTATACAGGGTCGTGCAGCTAAATTGGGACTAACATAACTTTTTAAAATTCGCTATTTTGAAAGTCAAATAATGATTAAATGTAATTTTTACTTGTATTTATTTGATCGTTATTGTCTACAGAACAAAATCATTCTATGTGACTACCCTTTGCGTCAATAATTTGGGAGAGTCTCGAGCGAAACCGTGAACAACTCCTTTTTACATCCTCGAGGTCAAGATTACGAAATGCCCTACGAATGGCGGCCTTCAGAGAGTTGACACTTGGATGTGAAGTTACGTTAGACTCTCCCTCAATGACGCCAAACAGCCAATAGTCACTAACATTCAGATCTGGGGAGCTGCAGAGCCAAATATCCTTCGGGACCATCTGAGGAAGATTCTCCTTCAGGAAATCCTGAACTTTCTTTGCTCCATGCGCGGGCGCAGAGTCTTGAACGAGCATCACTTTGAAGGGGTCGTAGTTCCTACGTATCCACGGCATCAAAACATCTTTCAGAATTTTCAAGTACTCTGCTGTGTTGATTTTAAGACCCGCTTCGATGAAGTGAGGAGGCATCACCTTACTATATCTTGCAACGGCTGCAAAAACAATCACCGAAGCGTGATTTTTGCTCTGCATCACAGGAGGAACTTCTGAACGATGTGAGGCAACTGCCCGATTGTTCTGGCGATTGGCAACCTCATCAACAACGAACTTTTTCTCGTTAACAAAAACGCGGACATGTCCTCCTTTGTGTTTCAGATGGTTCAGAAGCTTTGGGCATCTTTCAGCTCTGAGGGCTCTTGAGCGGGTAGTTAGGAGGTTACGGACTCTCCTTACGTATGACTTCATACCACGGTCTTCCTTGACTGACCTGCTGATGGTGCTACGACTCACGCTACGCTTTTGTGCCAGTTTTGACTTCAATGTCCTTTTCAGCCCAGCAAGGAATGTTTTGGTTCTCTATCGATCTCTTCGGGGACTGTGTCGACATCTCTGAACCTTACCCTCGGCATCAAAAGCAGCAACAACTCGATAAACAGTAGATTTCGCATAGCCAGTGCTCTTAATAATGTCTGAAACAGAGTTCCCGGCGCGTCTCATTTCACAAATGGTCGATCTTAGAGCTAATTCCGCCATATTTTAGCGAAATATGCTAGATCTTAATCTGAAATAATATAGCAAAGGGCTTAAAGATTGTCTACAGGTTACAGGTTATAGGAAGTTGGTCCCCCAGTATTGCTTTAATATCAGCACTAAGTTTCCATTAAAATATCTTTATTAAAAAGACTCTAAAATCAAAACTCATTATTTACAATATTTACACATTCATTCATCCATTCTCAATTTTCTTCTTCTCCACATACACTCCAAGTATCTTCTACACTCCCTCGCCCACACTAAACCACTTCCAAACAACTGATCTTTCACACTAACACCACTCATTCCAAATTCTCTTCTCACACACTCATACCATTCACACACACACAAAAAGTGCTCCAAACTCTCTATCACTCCTAAGTCACATGCAACACAATCAACATTTCCATTCACATATCTCTCTCTCCACTTTAGCCTCAGACTATTCTTATCTCTGATCTCACTCTTACATTCATTATACAAACTAATTTTACTTTTTTGCATTCTCTCCTCATTCCACCTATCATTTTCCCATGCATACACCTTTCTCTGTATACATTCATTACTCATATCATCCAATTCATTCACTCGCACTCCCACTCTCTCTCTCTCTATACACTTTCAAAGTCTCTAACCATTTACACTTGTTCCATTCACACATATCCTCATACATCATTTTCAACAATTCATTCTCACCATTCCTCACATGCTTCTCATAATTCAACTTCGCCTTCATATCTCTTGCTCTCATACTTGAAGACCCCACCTCACACTGGAGAGTTACCAGAGGTGCATATGATGGGGCCCCCAACACACACCTCCATACAGCATTCTCACATTTTTGCAGTCTCTCAATATCACTCACACTCCAACAAAACAAACTACTTCCATACAACAAACTCGGCATTACCACACTCTTCCAATACGTCTTCCCAATCAGTACTTTGTTACACGACTTGTGTATAACAGAGTACGTCATGTTACTCATCCTTCTAGCTTTCATCATAACATTCTCCCTGTGCACTTTAAAAACATCCTTCCCACTTGACACTCTCACTCCTAAATACTTCACATCCTTCACTACATCCATTCATCTTATACTTCTAACATCCATCTTCCTATTAAACACAAGCACATTACATTTACTCTTGTTCACAGTCTTTCCTATCTCTGCAGTCTTACTCACAAGCACATCAATCATTCTTTCAACCTCTCTCACACTGTTCCTAAAAATCACACCATCATCCGCAAAGAACAAAGCTGGCACATAAACACACTCGTTCTTAAAACCTAAACCACTCCTTTGCAAACCACTTATTATCTCATTCACTGCCATTATAAACAACTGGGGTGAGCAGGTACACCCCTGCCTAATACCATTCCACACATTCATTCTTCCCATTTTCTCTCCATTCACACTAAACTCAGTACTATCATTCTCATACACTCTCGCAAATACATCAATCATTCTGGGATCACACTTACACCTTTTCATACATTCAATCAGACTTCCTCTCCTAATACTATCAAACGCCTTAGCAAAATCCACAAACACAGCAATCAGTTCCTTCTTATCCCTCCTACATGATTCTATCACATAACTCAGCATAAATAAATTATCTTCTATCCTTATCCCACTCGTAAAACCAATCTGCAACTCATTTATCAGCCCATTCATTCTCACATGCTCAATCAACTTCTCTTTCATTACACTCATAAAAATCTTATACTCAACATTCAACAAGGCAATTGGTCTCAAATCTTTCACACTAGGTTTATTTACTTTCGGAATCATACAAGTCTTTGACACACTCCATTCATTCACAGGCACACCACAATCTAACACACTGTTAAAATATCTACACATTTCATCCATACATCTTTCACTCTCTAGCATCCACTTATACACTTCTGGTTTAATACCATCTATTCCAGGTTGCTTTCCAACTTTCATTCTCTTTAACGCTTTCCTGACATCCACACTGCTCACCACTACCACATCCATCCTTCTCCTAATTACATCTTCCACTCTTCTTCTTGTCATACTATAATTTTCTATTAGATTCAAAGGCACATCCACTCTAATATCTACCACTCTAAACACTCCTCTACCATGCTCCAAAACATTCTCATACACCACATTTACCCTATCTTCATCTCTATAGTCTCCCTGCACATACTGTTCTCTAGTCCTGTCATTCCATACCTCTATCACATCATTATTATGCATCTGGTAAATTTGTTTCCAAAAATTACGCATCTTATTCTTCAAATCCTCCGCATTCATCTCATTCCCACTTTCATCATAAACTTTCACATCACCATTCTTTCTCACTCCTCTCAGTACGCTAATGTTGTGCCACATTTTCCTACCAGAGTCTCTATTGCCTCTTATCTCATCCGTCTTGCCTCTTTCATACTCTCTTATGCTCTCTCTCTCACCATATCTGCAACTTTCCTCTTTTGCTCCCTATACCTTACCCATGCCTCATTCCTTTCTGCACCTTCCTGTAGATTCCTTCTAACTCTGTTCAACTGCTTAATCACACCTACTTCTCTTCTTATCTCCTCATTCATCCAAGCACTCTCCCATTCATTCACATTCAAATTACCTCTAATCACTCTGGTTCTCTTCAAAACTTCCTCACACACTTCAGTCACAGCCTCATGAAACACACAGTCCTGTTCACCCACATTCACTCCTGGTATTCTATCTTCCATCTCTTGCAAAAATCTCTCTTTCATATCATCTTTCACTCTATAGTACTCTATATTTTTCTGCATCACCTCTTCACTACCCTTCATACCAATTTTAAAATCAATTCTAATCATGCAATGATCTGATGAATCAAATAATTCCTTACTTTCATCTATATCCATCTTCACAAAATCCTCATACAGAAATCCATTCACCAAAACAAAATCAATCACACTCTTATGCATACCCTCTTCTCTAGTAATCTCACCTCTACATTCCTCATCCAAATTTAACATAACAAGTCTACATTCATCCATCAAATTTAATAACTTATCTCCATTCCTATTTAATTCTTGCTGACCTAAAAAACCTATATGTGCATTCATATCACCCAGAACCATTAACTTCCCTTCATACTCTTCCACAATACCCCTAATACACACAACTATCCTATCATTCCTATCATTATCTCTAACATCCCAGTAAGTGAGTATTACTCTCATCTTCTTCTTTCTCATTTCAATATCTACACTGGGTTTGCTGAATTCAATTTTATTTGTAGCTTTACTCTATAACTTCTATCTTTCTTGCTTTTTAATAGTCTCATTTTATTATAAACAGATAATATACGTGCACATTTAAAGAGTTTCAGCAGCTTATCACAGATAAAACAGGATAGATAAAGTATCAATATACTTGGATGACACAATTATACAATCCATAGTTCCACAGACGGTCAAAAGTGTGTTTTCTTAGAAGATCTGGTGTATTTTGCCTCTTTGATTTCAAGCAAGACCTTCCAGCAGAAGTCTGCCTTTATGTCGGGGTTCCATTTGCCTTGATAGTTGCTCTCCATCTTCGTAATGTCTTGGAATATTTCTCCATGTTCTACACTCACTGCTCCAAGGTTTGGCGGGAAGAAGTTGAGGTGGGAATGAAGAAAATGTCTTTTGAGTGACCTTCTGCACCCCATGTCCTCGTAAGACTTTGGTAGCTTCTCAATACAGTCTTGGTAATCTGGTACACGTGTGCTACCATGGAAGCCACTACAGACTGACTTGAATGCTTCTCATTCTCGCAATTCCTTTGAGTTAAGAAGCTCCTAAAAATCAGTATCCTTCAGCGCTTCTCGGATCTGAGGTTCGACAAAGTTCCCCACTTAGAGCTTAGCAGCCTGAGACCTGAGAACACAATAGACAAGAGTTGGAAGGCAGCACCATTTTTCTCCAACGCCTTCACAAAATTATTCATCAAACTAAGCTTGATGTGAAGAGGAGGAATAAGCACCTTTTTCATGTCCACCAGAGGATTCCCCTTGACGCTGTGTTTGTTAGAAAAAAAGTGCATCTAGACCCCAGTCTTTCTGCTTTCAATGCTGGGATACAGCTCTACTATCCCAGAAACAGAAAAGTCTCATAATTAAGGCTCGGACATTGGGGCATTTATAAGTTAAATGCCACTAGCGCTCATAATGCTCCAAACGCTATAAACGCCCCAAAATGCTCTAAACGCCCCAAAATGCTCAAAACGCCCCAAAATGCTCCATATGTACTCTGGTTGACTTCTATTGCGCACCAAGATTGAGTAATTTCAAATAACTGTATCATTCTTACCGGGTGGACAACTGCACTTTTAAGTATATTTAATGGTTCATAGAGCTTAAACGTGAATGATCGAACTAATTTCACATAGTTATCTACCAGTGATTGCTGAGACTGTTTATTTAGGTAACATTAATAATTTATACATTTCTTTCACCATCCTTCATATTACCAATAATTAGTTCGTATAAATATCCTTAAACTAAAAATAGATTAAAATACGAATTTGATATTGATAGAGAGATAGCTTCAGTGAAATACCAGGGTATGTGTTTGTGTCCTATTGCCTAGGTACAGTCAGAGAAATTGTATCCGTATTTATTTTTTGATAGTTAACTAATTTCAAATGTTGAAGAGAAATCATATTACAGGTAGAGCTCGTAAAGCTCGAGCAAATAATATCCGTTCTATAAGGGCCATGTAGCTCTTACAATGACATCTTTAAATTATATGGATTAACAAATATATTCTATGTCTACCATCAATCTATTCATGCATTGATTAATTTGATTATATTCACTTAATGAATTCATGTATTGTTGTTCAGTTTTTTTAATGATTTAATTTTGTTACCCTTTTCTTATACATTTTCTTTGATTAGAAAAGTTCTATAAAAATTAAAAAGAGGTGTAACTATTCTAATAGTAACCCTAGATTTTCACGTAATTCATATCTATTTAGTTACAAATATCTTTGTTTTATTTTACATACCTTATTTTTTCGTACATTTGTTTGAGTAAGTAAATACAGGGTTGAATGTTTTGCGAGGCGTAGTGAAGAAACCAGACTGAAATATTTCCCGAATTGACTCCCTAAGATGTTTCCCGCTATGCTAGTGCCCCTGTTACTCCCACAGAAGTAGATATTATTCTTTTTATTGAAATATGTGGTCTCAGATAGACGATGAAGGGTCAAAAAAATGTTAAAGAAGTAATGGCTTTATCTTGTTAATATGGGTTAACTTTCACATTCTTACAAAACTTCAACAACATGTGATGCTAGAATTTTCTGTAACATTATAGACTCGATAAAGATTCCATACGTTCGTTTTGGTTTCAACATTTATTGTTCTTTTTCTTATGTTTTTTCAAGTATTGCACAATACTTTTGAACCTTACATATTTACATAATGATTTTTCAAAATGAATTATTTATCGATAAAAATTAAAGATAATTCTTGTGTATATTTCATCCAAAAACTCTTCAAAAAACAAAACCTCGTTAAAATTCTTACTTTGATAAGTAACACGCTTTTTCTTTCGGTGCATGAAACACTCAAAAAACTGCCTCAAATGCACCAATAACTGTTCCCAAATGCACTGATAAGTGCTTCAAATGCTCCGATAAGTGCCCCAAATGCCCCGATAAGTGCCCCAAATGCTCTTTTCTATCGCTCCTACTGCACATTTATAGCACTACAAATGCTCGTTTTGACCGCTACTACTGCTCTTTTTTAAGTGCCCCAATGTCCTAGCTCTACTCATAATATTAGAATTGACCTTGAATGCATTTACGCCTTTATGCATCATATATGTACAAAATGCACACTATGCAATGTAGTATACATATCTAAAAACCTTGAGGTGATGAGTAAAAACAGATTTTAAATTTGAATTCAGCACCCCCAAATTAGGTGAAAACGGGTATTTTTGTGGTTGCCTAAATTTATTTGTAAGATAGTGAAATTAATTACCTTCGCAAAATGCGGAAGCTAATATTTTAAGCGGAATTTATTTATTTATCATCTTGTTATTCGCAAAGATTAAAAAGTATTCAACCAAATTGCCTGAAATTTTGTGGAACGATTGACAATGCTCAGGGACCATTTGGTAAAATTTTGGGAGCAATCCGGTCAAAGGTCAAGGTCAAGTCTATTTATAACTCAATAACTCAAAAAATAGTTAACCAAATTGCTTTGAATTTTGTGGAACGATTTTTCCATATCCAGGAACCATTAGGTTAGATTTTGGGACAGATCGGGTTAAATGTCCAAGATGGAGATCAAGGCCATTTGTAACTCAATAACTCAAAAAATATTAACCAAATTTCCTGAAATTTGGTGGTACGATTGGTCATTATTCAGGAACCTGTGGATTACATTTTGGGAGCAAACATGTCAAAGGTCATTCATAACTCAAGGATTATTCGATGGTTAAGGTCATTTATAAGCGGTGGCGAAGGTATGTGCTCTATCGAGCGTCTGTTCTAGTTGATAATAATTTCAGAAAGTTAATAATTATTAATTTTGCCATCCAACACTCTTTGAAACAAATATCAGTACGAAGATATATCTCTATTATTTCATACTCTTTTAAAAACACTTTCCAACTGTTCTATTCTTCTCCAAAATGTTCCACTTTTTCCCCAACAAATTGACCAGGATTCAATACCAAATTATTTTTCATTCAATTATCATGTTTCTATATTTCTATTTTTAAATATTACTTTGATTATAGTTTTTATTTAATATATTTATCCGAGAAAACAAGATATAATATTTAATACGATTAAAATAAAATTTTGTAGCTACTGAAAGTTATGCAGTATGAAAATGAAACCAATGCTTCACTAATTTAATTCAATACCTATGATTATTCCACTTTACTCATTAGTCATTATCAAACAGTTTGACAGATATCATTTAGGGACTAAATGTATATACACTTATACAGGGTGGCACAAAAAAAAGGAAACTCATTTTAATAAAAATCTGTTAAACCTACGACTAAAATTAAACATCCTTCAGCGAATTGAACAATAATTATAAATGAAAAGGGCTTGCGCGAGGACGAAAAACACAAAAAAGACATCAGAATAGGTATAATTTATTTCCATATGGTAGAAGTAAAAATAAAAAAATGTTATTTTTAATTCAATTAACGTTTTGTTTATTGACTGTTTCATTCATGGAAATAATTCTTCATCACCAATCACGATGTCTTCTCCGAAATGAGGATTTCTTTGCAGAAACTATCTTGAAAAATTTAGACTGCGGTAAATCAGTTCTAAGGTCTCGAGCCTTGCCTGCTTCTTGATACGATGATTCTTCACATCATGTTTAACAATTCGGTGAAATATGTCTTAAGTGATGTCTAATTCATTCCTTCTGATTGATATGATTGAACTCTCAATAAATTGTTCATGAATAAGTTTAATGTTTGCATGTGTTCGCTCTGTTCTCCTCCGACCTAATCGCTTATTGTTCAACTTATTAATATGAGTTTGTTTTTGTCCAACTTTTTGTTCAACTTATTAATATAAGTCAATACGGTTTTATAGTTGGTGAAAATCTTTCATAAAAGCTATGTTCGAAATCAGGTTGAATCAGTTTAAAACTTTCAGTGTTTAAATGACTTGTCACAACAAAAACTCTGATTTTTTGAAAGCTGCATTTTGAGGGTTTCGAATAGGAGATTCAAATTAATGGCGAACTGATTTTATTTAAGATATCAATTTTATATCAAATGATAATTAATGTTTTAGTTGTCTTTCATTTGTTACAAAATTTTTTTTTTTTAACATTTTTACATCCATATGAAATGAATTATACCAATAGTGATTATTTTTCGTATATTTCGTCCTCGCGCAAACCCTTTTTAATTACCTTTTTTGAATTAATTTTTTTCTTAACTTTAACAGATTTTCAAGATAGATGCAGAAAAAGCAAAGGAATAAAATGATGTTTTTAAATTTTTTTTAGCTTTAATAGTTTGTAAAATAAACTAGTTTGAAAATGGGTTTCCTTTTTTTTTTGCGCCACCCTGTATATATGTACGTGAACATTATTAACATGTTTGTAGATACTTGTTGAATTTGACAAACTTTTTAATAAATAATTGTTTGACGGTTAGCTGATGCAAATATCTCGCATCTTTCACCTGACTTTTCTGACTACCAATTAGTTTGGTGAAACAGCTGCCCTCATTTGCAATGAACATCTGAAAAAGAGATAACTAGATTTAAAACAGAGAATATAATAATTGAAATTGGCATGATACCAATTTAACTTTGTTAACAGATGTGCAGTCAGTATTGGAGTGTGAATAGTTTTGAGTGCTTGTGTGTAAAAAATGCTTTATAGTGTAAATATAAGAAGCAAAATTCGGAGAGTTTTTAGTCAATATTTTTAGATTTAGCAAGGAGATAAGTCTTCTTAAGGGGTAAACCCATCGATTATGGTGACAACCATCATTTTCATTTTTTTACTGAAAAAGAGTCTATAGGTAGTGGGCTTTCATGTCCCAAATTTTTGTGAGGGTACGACCAATAGAACCTCCCCAGGAGAGTCCAAAGGGATCATGATTTTTTTAATTACAAAAGAAATGCTAGGCAGTGTACTTTTATGTCTCATTTTTCTTGAGGGCTAGAGGCACTACAACCCACCCATTGCAGGGCCCAAAGAGAGAAGGGAGTATTTACGATTTTGGGTATCATTCACATATCTTCATTTTTGATCAAATATATACGTTTTGGGCTCTCCTGTAAAATGTGTATATCCACCTAAAAAAGACGAGAAGTCAATGAGTTTTCTTGCTACAAGAAAATTAAATACCGTTTTAGAATCCTTGAAACATTTCTAACAAATCTATAGAGAGCTTTTTTCAATTTTCACTCTGATTTCTTTTTTTATCACAGTTCAAAACCGAAAATTTAGGTGTAATTTGAACATTCTGTTAAAAAAACGAAAAGGAAAATTTAAAAAGCCCTCTATAGATTTGTTCGAATGTTCCAAGGATTCTAAAATTGTCTTAGTTTTATTCCTAGCATATACAACCATACACTTCTCGTCGATCGAAATGTATACAATTTAAAAATAAAAATTGACAAAATACATTTTTTTCGAAATCCAAGCCTGTCGCTTGGAGGGGTATTAAAAATAGCCTGGTTATTATTTTTTACTCCAAAGCGTGGTTTCTACGTGCCTGTAATACAGTTACAAAATATTACCACCTAGGTACGCAAATAAGAATTATATGAAATGAGAATATCTGTATACTGTTAGCCATGAAATCAACAACTCAAAAACTTACTGGCAGTAATCTGACTATCCTTAAGGCCCTGTTACACGGTGCGAGTAAACGTGCGAGTTGGCCTAGCGAGATACTGTAGTGCAGCTACTCGCACAGTGTGACCACATCAGTCGAGTAACTGTCATGTGCAGGGTGTTAGTAACTCGCATACGAGTTACTACAAAAAAACTTGTTTTTACTCGCCACTCATGGGCGAGTCAGCCACTCGCCTGCGAAACTCGGATATCAACTTGCATGGTATAGCAATATAACATTAACTCGTACGTTTTTTCTATTCTAAACCTGAATAATTTTGTATTCAATTAGGTAGCCGATTTGTCATATTTTCGGTTGAATCGGCTTCATAATGTTTGAGGTTTTATTTGATGGTTAATAAAGCATGTATACATATCTTATATAAGTTTAAAATTACTATATTAAATATTATGATTAAGAAAAATGTAATATCCTATAGTATTTATCCAATTAATTAAAGGTTAAATTAATTAATGAAATGTAAATTAAATTAATAAAATGTTTATTAAATTAATAATTTTTTGAATTTAATTAATAAAAATAGTAATTATATATTAATTAATAAAAATATTAATTATTAATTTAATTAATAAATTATTATTTAAATTAATAAATTGTTAATTAATTTAACAAAATGTCAATTAGATTAATAAATTGTTAATAAAATTAATAAAAATATTAATTAATAAAACAGTTATTTATTAAATAAATATTATAATACACAATGCGAGTGTAGCTTCAGTAGCTGTCTATTTACAAGCCAGCAACTCGCTCTTGTGTGACCGGGTGAGGCGAGTCGAGCTACTGACATGAGAGTATAGTGGGACAGCTACTGTCCACTGTCATGACAGTAACTCGCACCATGTAAAAAGGCCTTTAGACACAAAGAAAATTTCAACTATTAGGACGCTCAGACGCTGATTCACTAAACTGACATACCTAATATTTAGAGTCTAACTCTCAAAAGTAAATATATTACCTGGAAAGATACAGAAATATGCAATGCGAAAATATGAATACAGCTTGAAAAGGCGGATGGCCCAATATTAATAGTCACACAAATCCTTTAAGTAATTCTACAAATAAAGGGGGTAAAATTCAATCACCGAACAACACCTAATTAAACAACCACACTCCCAATTGTAACGCTACTGAATCTAGAAAAGAAATAGGGATGAATCTGAATCAACGAACAACGCACAAATTCCAATTAACTATAAACTATAGACATAAGCTAATTCACAAGTATATAATTGCACTTGCACAGATTTCACATGTCCCAGTATCCCCAACTATACACCCTAATAGTTTTTATCCTAGCACAAATGAAAATACACCCAAATTACACAATAATGTAACTTCCCTTCATGGTCACTGGAAAATTAAAATGACTAATCATAATATTGGAATCAGAGAAATTTACGTGCTACATTAATCTAAATCTACTATCTCCTACACAGGTCACTTAAAAATCGACGATTATATTTTTTCAACTATAAAATGACTGAGTTACAATATTAAAATACATAAGGAATAATGATCTAAAATAAATAATATGATTTCGTGGAGAAATTGTTTATCCACGACAAAGCCAAATGCGAAAAAATTACATGAATAAAATGTGTTTTGTTTTCGAAGTTATATTAACCTTACAAATTTCAGAACAATCGGTCAACAAATGGAAAAGGTATTTGAAAAGTGGGTTGACCCCCTTAAATACAATAGTTGTGATGAATGATCACTAGCTTAATTAGATATTCTCTCAATTCAAAAACTTTGTATATAAAATATATGGTAGAGCAACATGACACACTGGGTCAACAGGACACTTTAGAACCACAGGCCACTTTGAAACAACAGGACACTTTAGAACCACAGGACACTTTGAAACAACAGGACAATTTGGAACCACAGAACACTTTGAAACAACAGGACACTTTAGAACAACAGGACACTTTAAAACCACTGGACACTTTAGAACCACAGGACACTTTGGAACAACAGGACAATTTGGAACCACAGAACACTTTGAAACAACAGGACACTTTGGAACCACAGGACACTTTAAAACCACTGGACACTTTAGAACCACAGAACACTTTGAAACAACAGGACACTTTAGAACAACAGGACACTTTAAAACCACAGGATACTTTAGAACCACAGGACACTTTGAAACAACAGGACAATTTGAAACAACAGGACACTTTTGAACTATAGGACACTTTAGAACAACAGGACACTTTAGAACAACGGGACAATTAGAAATTAGGAACAAGTTAACAACATAGATTGTACCAAAAAATAATCAAATAATCAACAGTAGCATCAGTCAAAATGAAACTTCCGCCAAATTACTCCTAAATCGACTAACTACATTCAATTATGTAATGAGTCATTAAGTAAGCATATAAATGATTTCATTGAAATGTGAAGTAAAAAGTGACTCCGAATTAGGTGGTCCCACTGTTGTTATATATCCACGTTTAGTTTTATAATTCAAATTTAATAATTATAATTCGACTGATGTTTTATTTTCAGGTTTATTTTAAAAATCATAATTCCTTAATTCAAATAATAAATCACATCTCAACAGTTCAAAATATATTTTAATACGGAAATTTATTCATTGAAGATTTTATTCGGATTTCAAGAGAGTGATGGCAAAGTGTGCGAAGAAAATGGATTTGAAAATCTTTGTAAGAACCAACTCTATATGGCAATTGAATAAAAACATAAGAATTAAAATATCAAATCATTCATACAAAAAGCATTTTCATATTTTCAAGGGGTAATTATAAACTCAACTTTGAAGTTTTTTCTTAAAGGTCCCCTCCATGCAAATTTTTTTATTGTTTAAATCAACGAGATTAATGTTTCTTATCATTTTAATGCAAACCCCATAAAATTTGATAGCATATTTTTAATTTTATATGCTTTTAAAGATTTTTATAATCCAAACTTTACAAAACCTACTTTACTTCAGACTTTCTAATTTTCAGTCTGATGAAGAAGAATGTACACCATTTGTTTTGATTGTCAACTAGGTATTTGGTTTAATAAATCAATTTATTATTCGTTTAAATGTTTAAATATGGATAAACTTATTATAAAAACGTTTATATACTCTTAGAAACAATAATTATCTTAAAAGAAGACCCAAAACGCATTGTTTGTTTAAAAATCTAAATTTGAAATCAAAACAAAGAGTGTACAATCTTCTTTCTCAGCGTCAGGTTGGAGATTCGCTCGATTGTTGCTCACAGAGTATTAAAAAACTTTAAAAGCATATAATAAAATATATACTAAACCGAATTGTATGCGGTTTGCGGAATAATGATCGTAGACCTTAGTTCTATAACATTATGTAATAAACTCATTTTTTTCCCGGAGCCTGGAGAGGACCTTTAAAGGTTCTCTCCAGGTTCGGTGAAAAAATAATTTTATTGCACAATTTGATGGAACTAAGGTATAGGATCAGTAATCTGGAAACAGCATAAAATTAGGCTCAGCATATATTTGTCTATATACTTTTTATAGTTTTTAATACACCGTCCACAATAATTGACCGAAACACTAATATGACGCTGAAACAAGTTTTTAACGTATGCCATTACAAATATGATTTTTATATATAGATAGACCTATCATGATCTCCGATAATTCCACTTTGCGAGCACTGCCAGTGTTTGATTAGGTACTGAGGAGCTTCTCTGAAGATAGGTTCTATTTCATATATCCTTTAGGCTAGGGACCTAGGTCAGCATTTATATTATATCCTTTAGGCTAGGTACCTATACATATAAGCATTTGTATTATATAGGATATATATTCCCAGGATACAGTAAAATAGAGGATATGATAATCAGCTCATCGAATCTAGTTTGACGTGACCACGGCCGTGTGACCGGAAATGGCGACTCTGACCACACTTCGAAACATGGGACTACCTTTTTTAACTTAGTCAATTCTAAAAAAAATTCTATCAATTACTAACTAGGCATAGGTTAAATTGTATTTCCATTATTTTATTCCTTAATTGTTATTCATAGGAACTACAGTTTAGCAGTTAACTAGCACTAGTTTAGGCTCCTAGGTAGTATATGTTTAAGAACATATATCCTATAGATAAGTAAAAGTAAACAATAAAAACACACCTGAATTATATCTATATATTCAACTTTGAGGATCAATCGCCATTTCCGTTTTTCTTCTACAGGAAACCCTTATAAAATAATTTCAAACTTCTCGATATTAACATGTTAATACGAGGAATTATGAGCCACTCGGTCACAAACAAGATATGTACGTGTTGTTTTGGTGACGTCATTTTTTTGCGTCGTCTAATAGCTACTATACCCTTTTTTGTTCCTGTACCTTGTATATACCTAGGAAAGCATTTAAATGATAAGTCGGCTAGGTATTGGTATCTAGATAAGCATTTATATAATATAATTGGCTGGGTACCCCGGTAAGAATTTATTTAATCCAAATCACTAACTTATTAGGTATCAACTATCGAAAACAACCTATAAATATCTTTTCCAATGAATCACAATGCAGAATCGCGAACACGGACATTTCCATTTCCTGTTCATATGCTGTCGTTTGGACGCTAACACTAGTAAAAATGAGTGTCCGTGTCCTTGTGGACAATCAGTTCGCGACTCTTTTATATACATACGATGTCCGGAAAACTGCCGAAGCGGAAAACTACCAGATGGAAAACTGCCAATCACTTATTGGCAACACATGTATATTTTTTGACTTTTTGAAATATTCTTTAGTTATAAAAACATTTTAATTTATAAAAAACGGCGTTAGTCCTTCTTTAAGGGGTTTAGGGGACATTCATTTTTAGAGTAATAACTACATAGATATTGGAATACCTAAATAATATTCAAAGAAAAATAATATTTCAACAAATCTATTTTGTTAAACACTCAGTAAACCAAACTTCAGTACACATAAAGATTTTATAATTACTATTTTATCTTATTTTAAAAGTTACATAAATTTTCAAAACAGGTTCAGTTACGTATATATAGTCTCTTTTTTTAATTTCCTATTGACGTCAGCAATATAGCCTTTGGTTCCGAAGCAAACGTTAAACCCTGTGTACTGATTTGTGAATACTAGATCATTAGATATTCTCACAATAGTATAATTTTAAATTATTCAATAAATTAAGTGAATGTTAAATCAACTAACAAGTATGTTAAATAGTTACTACATTTACAGTTTTATTCTCCATGTCATAAACACAACACCTTCATTTTTACAATTATCATTTATATGTAAAAAGTATTATTAATTAATATGCAATCAATTCGATCGAGTGAAATTGTCAGATAATCAGGTAGGTAATAGCAGTTTAATAATCATTGATGTTGGGTTGCAAATTCTAAATATTTCAGGAACATCGATCAAAGTTTTTTTTTATTGTGAGTACAAGTGAATATTAAGCTTCCCTACAAACAATTCCATGTGTATACCATGTGTCACTTACACATTTAAATCATGTGTATACCATGCATATTTTTGGAAATTAATACCGTATTTATTACATGCTGTTTTACGTGGTAATAAGGTAAATTATATGTGGTTACCATATGTTATAAGTAGGGTTGTGATTATATGCATTTAAAATCATAGATCTTAAGATTATCATAGACGAAACTAAATGAAATGGTTTCGAATACTATATACCACTGGTTTAGAACGATTGAAGGGACTTTAATTCAATCCGTCTATAATATTTTCAGGATCTATGATTTTAATCGCATATTGTCACAAGCCTAGTTATAAGTATGGTATTTAACATGTTGCTATGAATGTGGTAATTAACACTAGGTAAACACCTGTTACAAGTATGGTAATTTACATGTGGATATGATGTGGTGTATACAATCTCTATTTGATATGTTTTTTTATGATATGGTTTAGAAATGGCATAAGCACATGTTAATTATGTGTTTTTATGATGGTTAGATTGGTTCAATGTGTATAACACATATTCATACTCCATTGCCACATTAAAACCATTAAACCACATGGTAAATACGTGTATGCAATAGGGAATGGTTTGCAGGGTTGAAGACTTGTTCAATTCTCAAATTTTAAACACAAAACGAAATAATTAGACACTAAACCCGTTATGAACTGATAATATAAAGACGCGTTGTGAACAATGAAATTGTACTCTGTCCCTAATACAATTATTCCTTTGTTTTTTCTCTTAGTATTTTCTAAGAAAGGTTATATTTTCAATTTCTATATTGTAATTGATTAATTACTGTAATATTTATCTTATTATGTATTTTATATATTTTTCTAATCAATTTGTGTACATTTAACTATTATTTTTATTTTGTAAAAATGAATATCCCTTTAACTCCTTAACGAAGGGCGAACGGCTTTTTTATAAATTAAATGTTATTATTGACTAAACTGATTAAATTACCAATAAGTGACTGGCAGTTTTCCGTGAACCATACATACTTATTATAGGGTGGCCATTTCCAATGGAATAAAATACCGGACACTACTAAAACACTCCCCCTCTCACGTATCTTTCACCTGACTTTTCTGACTACCAATTAGTTTGGTGAAACAGCTGCTCTCATTTGCAATGAACATCTGTAAAAGAGATAACTAGATTTAAAACAGAGAATATAATAATTGAAATTGGCATGATACCAATTTAACTTTGTTAACAGATGTGCAGTCAGTATTGGAGTGTGAATAGTTTTGAGTGCTTGTGTGTAAAAAATGCTTTATAGTGTAAATATAAGAAGCAAAATTCGGAGAGTTCTTAGTCAATATTTTTAGATTTAGCAAGGAGATAAGTCTTCTTAAGGGGTAAACCCATCGATTATGGTGACAACCATCATTTTCATTTTTTTACTGAAAAAGAGTCTGTAGGTAGTGGGCTTTCATGTCCCAAATTTTTGTGAGGGTACGACCAATAGAACCTCCCCAGGAGAGTCCAAAGGGATCATGATTTTTTAATTACAAAAGAAATGCTAGGCAGTGTACTTTTATGTCTCATTTTTCTTGAGGGCTAGAGGCACTACAACCCACCCATTGCAGGGCCCAAAGAGAGAAGGGAGTATTTACGATTTTGGGTATCATTCACATATCTTCATTTTTGATCAAATATATACGTTTTGGGCTCTACTGTAAAATTTGTATATCCACCTAAAAAAGACGAGAAGTCAATGAGTTTTCATGCTACAAGAAAATTAAATACCGTTTTAGAATCCTTGCAACATTTCTAACAAATCTATAGAGAGCTTTTTTCAATTTTCACTCCGATTTCTTTTTTTATCACAGTTCAAAACCGAAAATTTAGGTGTAATTTGGACATTCTGTTAAAAAAACGGCAAGGAAAACTAAAAAAGCCCTAGCTATAGATTTGTTCGAATGTTCCAATGATTATAAAATTGTCTTAGTCATATACTTCTCGTCGATCGAAATTTATACAAAATTTTTATAAAAAATTGACAAATTAAATTTTTTTCGAAAACCAAGCAAAATGCGAAAAAATTACACGAATAAAATGTGTTTTCTTTTCGAAGTTATATTAACCTTATAATTTTCAGAACAATCGGTCAACAAATGAAAAAGGTTTTTGAAAAATGGGTTGACCCCCTTAAATACAATAGTAGTGATGAATGATCACTGGACACTTTAGAACCACAGGAAACTTTGAAACAACAGGACACTTTAGAACCACAGGACACTTTAGAACCACAGGACACTTTAGAACCACAGGACACTTTGAAACAACAGGACACTTTAGAACAACAGAACACTTTAGAACCACATGAAACTTTAAAACAACAGGACACTTTAGAACAACAGGACACTTTAGAACCACAGGACACTTTAGAACCACAGGATACATTAGAGCAATGTGACAATTAGAATTTAGGAACAACATAGATTGTATCAAAAAATAATCAAATAATCAACAGTAGCATCAGTCAAAATGAAACTTCCGCCAAATTGCTCCTAAATCGACTAACTACATTCAATTATGTAATGAGTCATTAAGTAAGCATAGAAATGATTCCATTGAAATGTGAAGTAAAAAGTGACTCCGTTATGTGGTCCCACTGTTGTTATATAGGTATCCATGTTTTAGTTTTATAATTCAAATTTAATAATTATAATTCGACTGATGTTTTATTTTCAGGTTTAATTTAAAAATCATAATTCCATAATTCAAATAATAAATCACATCTCTGTAGTTCAAAATATATTTTAATACGGAAATTTATTCATTGAAGATTTTATTCGGATTTCAAGAGAGTGATGGCAAAGTGTGCGAAGAAAATGGATTTGAAAATCTTTGTAAGAACCAGCTGCATATGGCAATTGAATAGAAACATAAGAATTAAAATATCAAATCATTCATACAAAAAGCATTTTCATATTTTCAAGGGGTAATTATAAACTCAACTTTGAAGTATTTTCTTAAAGGTTCTCTCCAGGTCCAGTGAAAAAATGAATGTATTACATAATATGATAGGACTAAGGTATAGGATCAGTAATCTGGAAACAGCATAAAATTAGGCTCAGCATATATTTGTCTATATACTTTTATAGTTTTTAATACACCGTCCACAATAATTGACCGAAAAACTAATATGACGCTGAAACTAAGTTTTTAACGTATGCCATTAAAAATATGATTTTTATATATTGATAGACCTATCATGATCTCCGATAATTCCACTTTGCGGTCACTGCCAGTGTTTGATTAGGTACTGAGGAGTTTCTCTGAAGATAGGTTCTATTTCATATATCTTTTAGGCTAGGGACCTAGGTCAGCATTTACATTATATCCTTTAGGCTAGGTACCTACCTATACAGGGTGGCTCAAAAAAAAGGAAACCCATTTTCAAATTAGTTTATTTTTCAAACTATCAAAGATAGAAATTTTCTAAAAACACAGTTTTATTTGTTCACTTTTTTTGCATCTATCTTGATAATTTGTTAAGAGTTACGATGAAAATTGAACATCCTGCAGCGAATTAAAAAAGGTACCTGAAAATGACTTGCGCGAGCACGAAATACGCAAAATAATTTCATAATAGGAATAATTTATTTCCTTATGGTAGTAGTAAAAATTTAATCCTAGAATTTTTCATTCAAATAACGTTTTTGTTATTGACTCTTTCATTCATGGAAATACATCCTCATCACCAATCACGATATCTTCTACAAAATGTGCATTTTGCAGAAACCATTTTGCAAAATTTAGACGGTGCGGTAAATCAGTTCTAAGAATTCGAGCCTTACATGCATCTTAAAAGGATGATATCTCATTTGTGTTTAACAATTTAGTGAAATGTGTCTTAAATGATATCTAATTCTTACCATCTGATAAATATTTTTGTATATCAATATGCTGTTCATGAAAAAGATTAATGTTTTCATGTGTTCATTCTTTTCTCCTGCGACATGATTAATTTTTGTTTAAATTTAAAGTGGTTTCTTCAGTTTTGAACTTAATAACATTTGTCAATGTGGTTTTACATTTTGTGGAAATCTTTCCAGAAAGCAAGATTCAAAATGAGGTTGAACCTGCGTAAAACTAAGTGTTTAAATATATTGTCACAACAAAAACTCTGTTCTTTTAAAAGCTGAATTTTGAGGGTATCGAATAGGATATAAAAATTAATGGCGAGATGATTTTATAAAGATTTTACCTTCAAAAAACAAATTTCAACTGGTAATTAATTGCTTTATTTTCTCGTGTTTGTCACAAAAAATAGTAGAATTTAATGTTTTTACATCCATATAGAATGAAGTATACCTTTTATAATTTTTTTTCATATATTTCGTGCTCGCGCAAGCCATTTTTAGGTACTTTTTTTTAATTCGCTGATGAAGGTTTAATTTTTGTCGTAACTCTTAACAGATTATTAAGCTAGATGCACAAGAAGAAAACAAATAAAACGTGTTTTTAGAAAATTTCTAGCTTTGATAGTTTGTAAGATAAACTAGTTTGAAAATGGGTTTCCTTTTTTTTTGCGCCACCCTGTATAAGCATTTGTATTTTATGGATATATATACCCAGGATACAGTAACATAGAAGGTATGGTAATCAGCTCATCGAATCTAGTTTGACGTGACCACGGCCGTGTGATCGGAAATGGCAACTCTGACCGCACTTTGAAACATGCGACTACCAATTTTAACTTAGTCAATTCTATAAAAAAATTCTTATCAATTACTAACTAGGCATTGGTTAAATTTTATTTCCAATATTTTATTCCTTAATTGTTATTCATAGGAACTACAGTTTACCAGTTAACTAACATTAGTTTAGGCTCCTAGGTAGTATATGTTTAAGCAGGGTACAGGAACATAAACGGGTAAAGTACCTAGTAGACGACGGAAAAATTTGACGTCACAACAACAACACATTCCTTGTTTGTGATCGAGCGGCTCATAATTCCTCGTATTTGCATGTTAATATCGAAAGGTTTAAAGTCATTTTATAAGGGTTTTGTGCAATAGAAAAGCGAAAATGGCGATTGAACCTCAAAGTTCAATATACTCTCATTTGGACGCTAACAATAGTAAAAATGAGTTTGTCCGTGTCCATGCGGACAATCAGTTCGCGACTCTTTTATTATTTATAAATATTATAGGGTGGCCATTTCCAATGGAATAAAATACATGACACTATGAAAACACTCCCCCTCTCGCTGAAACAGGACAATACGAATTCCCCCAAGCATCTCACCTACCCACTACTTGTAATGTTCGTTATTTGTCCGATGAATATCATATATTACATGTTTATTACTGTAATATATTCATTTACATACATGTAACCAGTCCAATTTACCTATTTAAACATTTTTCCAATTATAGTTTCATATTATGTATTTCAACGATAACGATATTAAGTTTTAAGTAATTTATACAATATTTTTTACAAATTTTTCTTAATGCCGAAAAAGTAGAACAAAAGGGTATCCGGTTTGAGGTCGCGCTGGATGTAGGACACTAACTTAAAAATTCGTACAATCCGGACATAAAACCGGACGTCTAACCAACCTGTATATATATCTAGAAACTACTAATTATAATAAATAGAATAAAAAAAGTTTGGAATTATAGGCTAATCAGTGATTGAAATCTTGGAACGACGTGTTTATTTACCCGATTGCTTTTGATTATAATTTTCAAAGTATTGAACCTTTCCTCAACTCTTCCCAATTCTCTTGCAGGGTTTAATCTGTTTACTCTGCAGTCTTTGCCTTACTACTCTCTACATTGCTGTAACGTCAAACTATTCTCTGAAAATACAATCTATACTACTTATGAGGTAAAAATCAATTTTTTATGATATGGGAAATTTATGTAGATTGATGACTGCTATTTAAAAATCCAGATATTCAGCAACTACACGAGTTTATTCGATTTCAATCCATCATTATATGATGAGCTGTAGATTGTTGCTTTTTACATGTGCTATCTTAATGTGTAGCGAGTATATTAGAAAATATTGGGACAATTAATACTTATTTTTTTCTTAATCTTCTCCTGCCAGGAACAAGACAATTGGTATAGCTACAGGCGGTCCCATAAAAGTGGTGGGTAGGAATCTTTTAAATGAATGAGCTTTAAGCTTAGCCTTGTTTTATCTTCGGGATATACGTATAAATAAAATTGATTGATAGTGTTAGGTTACATTTTATCGTATATTGAAATGAACCCATTCGCTTTTGGAACCATGCAGATCGTTCGTGGTCTCAAAAAGGTATTGGAGCAAGTAAAGATGACGGACCGGGGATCGTTAACTTTACTATTTTAAATTCTGGTCTGTTATGTTTACTAGCTTCAATTCTGGTCCGTTATCTTTACATGGTTAAATTATTAATATTTTACCAATAATTGGGATAAGAACATAATTTTGGAATCATAGATACCACATTAAAGGTTTTAAGCAGAAGTTTTTTCCATTTTTCAAAATGAATCACGTTTTTTATCATTTCTTTCAATTAATAAAACATGCTAAATTAATGTATAATCATTAATAATATCCTTTATAAGGTTGTATTTTTATAAAATACTAAAGCAAATATTTTTTAAAACTAAGAAAGGTATTCTGGTCCGTTAACTCTACTAGCTTATTTTCTGGTCCGTTATCTTAAAAGCTAATTTTCTGGTCCGTTATGTTTACTAGCTTAATTTCTGGTCCGTTATCTTTACCAGCTTCGTTTCTGGTCCGTTAACTTTACATGGTACGTTTCTGGTATTTACCAATTGTATAGGTTGTCTTTACCCAGCTTTAAATGCGTCTCGTAAGTGTAACGTTACTTTTAGGGCTAATTCACAACATAGCTCCGGTCACGCTCCGTTCTCGCTCCAGTAACGGTCCGATCTCAGCTTGGTGCATTCTCATGTTTGGGCTTGTTAACGTCCGTTCTCGCTTTCATCCCTTCCGTATCATCTGATTTGGCAGTGATTATCATTGCGCTTTATTGATGATTAACAGGATAAGTGAAAACAAAAAAGAGATACTTCTGATAAGAAGTATGAAGGATATCTACTCATTGTATCCTCATCTACTAGATGACGAAACTAAATTTTTCAATATGTAAAGACGAAGGACTATTGAAAATTATGAAAAAATCTATTTAAAATTGAAAATGATTTGAGAAAAGAAAACATGTCTCACTGAAAAATCAATCACTCCTATGAGAAAAACTGTCTGTATATCTAAGCCTCTAAGGTAAGAAGTAGGTAAAATATATTTTTAATATTCGGGAAAAGCATGCAAATGATAAAACTGGACCATCAATGGCCCGTTGCTAATTCACACTGGCAGTGCCGATGTATTATGCTTTCGTGAGACCTGTGCTTTCTTGAGAACAAGTAAAATACAATATACAAAAAAGGAACTACAAAACATTTCAGTTATTTCACAGTTATATGCTAACTGTTGCTCTACGGTTTGATGAAAAATTAGAAGAAACTCTGTATTCAGGACATCAACAACCATACTAATTGACTAATTACACATGTATAAGGGGATATATAATTGTAGCCAAATGAAGTAATTACGGAGAACTTGGCTATAGAATCTAAGACTATAGCTAGCAAAGTGTAAAGAGGCTGATGTTCGACCTTTCGATCAGTACTCCTACATGACAATTGAACAAGACGTCTGCTGGTTACCTGCCGTCTGTCTAAATGTTCCAATATAAACTAATATTTTAGTTCATAAATTAAAGTGTCATAAAATTAAGTTCTACGATAACAGCGTCCCTAAATTTGGTGCATAATACAAATTTACAATGATTCCATAGAAAGAAAACTAGTAAAGTTTTATCTTCCTTCGTTCCAACTTTAGATATATGAATTATTTATATTGCACGAATACTAATATGGTTTTTGTCGGTGTGGGCTTTTTCTGTGAGGGCTTTTGCCTGTTTGGGCTTTTGTTGCATGGGCTTTTGACGCTAGGGATTTTGTCGTGTGGGCTTTTGCCTTGGTCCAATCCCACCCTGGTATTTTCAACCCAAGTATATTCCACCCCGGTAAATTCCACCCCTGTGGCAATGCTCATTATGGTGACAATAAATGTTTGTTTTTTAGATGGCCATTCATTAATATTTCGTAACCATGCAGAAATAACTCAGACGATATCCTGAGACATTTGAACAATATTTCGAGGTAGCTCAAGTCAACATTTTAAAATTATATCCTAATAGACAAAATACAAATATTCATAATATGGTAATTTGTTTCAAAGTTTTCATGTTGAGCAACCTAATATTAATTCCGTTTTCACATAAAACTGCAGTATATTCTCTTACAACAATGGTTGAAAGAGGTGTGGAGGGGGTCGACTGGCAGATACAACCCATTAAATGTTTTCGCTCATTCCTTATAAGTTGCTGTTTTGGATTCTAGGACAAAAACTACCATGGTCAAAGTCTCTCCATGTAAAAAAGACAATAATCCCCAACATCCCCATCAAAAACCTCTTGATCCAAAAATAAAATAAAAAATATATACATAAAATACCCCCCTGTGTAAAGAAAGTCTTTGGTCAAAAACCATTTTACACCACTTTTCTCGAAGTCAAAATACCAAATTCAAAATAAAATTAGAATAACAAGAAGTTCTATATGACATCATGTTAGAGTTAATATCGCGGATGTGTTGGCGATGGTGAAGATAATCAGCTTGTGATTGAATATCTAAATACCTCAACTGATAAAGAGCGTTCACACAACCTCTCTTTCTGCAGTTCTATCACATGTGTAGTAAAAAATAAACAGCTTGGGATTGGCCTTCAACAGGTTTAATTTGCTACAATGAAAATGAAAGTTATATTGTATTATATAAACTATTAATAATATTAATAAATAATTATTATTAATAACTAACATACCTCACCTGTTAAGTGTGTTACAATGGACCGTATGTTAAATAGGACACTAGCACTATGAAGTAGCACTGCGCACTTCAAAGTGTCTCTCTCGTATGCTAAATTGGTACTACGCACTAAGCACTTCAAATTAGCACTACACAGTGTAGTATCACACTACAGTTTCGTATGCAAAAAGACTTTTTAGTGCTACTTCGCTTTTTGACGATTTTTGAAGTGCCACACTACGCTTTTAAGGTATTTTTGAGAATTTGTGTCCTAATGTGCAAAATATTAGTCCTTGTACAGCGTAGTAATCCCCGTCCACTTGTTAAAAAACGTATTACATTTCACATAATTCACCAAAGAACAAAAACAATACCTGAAAAATGTTATAATTTTTACAAAAATAATATTTGTTATTACTTATTTGGTGTTGGGTAAATACTCAAATAATCAGCACCTAAGCTACCACCATCAGTTGGAATATTAAAAAAATACAACGGATATGGGAAAATTAAACCATGCACATCATTGGAAAGAGGAATATTCGTTCTTTCTAATAAATGATTAACTTCTTGATGATAAATCTTATAGAAAAAATTATAAACAAAAATCTTCATATATCTATTCCAGTATTATTGCAGCTGCCCCCTTCTCGGTTGTCTCAATTAGTAAGTTGTATTTAAATTTCTTTCTCGTTTTTGGTTAAAACAAAAACCAATTGCAAGTAGTGATTTGTCATCGTGATTGATTTGATATAATCTTAATATCTTTCGATTTTACGGGTAGGTGCCGATTATTTAAAAGTGCCGATTCAACATGCTCTTACTATATTGTAAATAGCTGTTGTACCTTTTACATTTACAATGTATTTGTCAGGATAGAATCAAAGTTCCATCAATCACATCAATGGCATAAGGGTGAGTAAAGTGCATACCCTAAACTTGTTCAGCTTGTTGTAGTTATTCTCTTGTTCTTTGAAAATATATGTATATAATTGTTATATTTCGAGACTATTTTCTCCTCTAATTCTTTGATAGCCTGGCTTAGAATACCTTGATTTATGGACGTTTTTTTACCCAAGTTTTTCTGAAAACCCAGTTCTCCTAGCTACATACCAAAGAAAACACTTAAAGTATTTTTCTTTCCGTTTAGAGAATGACCTCTAGATCAGTATCTTTTGCCAGGGAAAATATAAGTCAACACATCAAATTAAACTGTAAGTAAAGCAAAGTGTGGTCTTGTTAGGGCAGTATCCAGGACACTTCAAAATATTGAAGTACGCACTTCACTTTTCGCCAGATTTAGCATACCAGACCATAGTGTGGAAGTGGACACTATGAATAGTAGTGTGGAGATGGGCATATGGAGTATAGTGTGGAGGGGGGCACTTCAAGATAAAATCTCACACTATGGCCTGTAGTGTGTAGTGCTACTTTAAAATGCTAGTGCCCGATTTAACATACGGGCCAATAGCAAGATGGCTGAGTAGGTAGCACTCTATGTAGTACCTATTGATCATAAATGTGAAACAGAGCTTATTGTGGTGGCAGAGTACAACATAAGATTATTATTTTATTTAATTATAATGCTATTTTAAATAGTTAATGAATTAATTAGAATGGTTATTTCATTAATATAATTGAAATATGTCTTTCAAATAGAAAATACAAAACAAATTATTTATTTATTTGTAATTGTAAAACTAGCCTTTCAATATCAGTGCCCCACATTGTACCATCTTCCATTTTGCTCGTTTACAAATATTCATTCTCATTATCGCAATTATCTATTGAATGGTATCCGGTAAATTGTTCGAAAACAATTGCTCGAAAAACAATTACTCGAATGAACAATTGCCCGAAATGCAGTTGCTCGAAAAACAATTGCACGAACGAACATTTGCACGAATGAAAAATTTCTCGAATGATTAATTGCTCGAAAAATTAATTGCTCGAAGTGGTAGAAGAGGAAGAGTCAACGAGATAGGGAGAGTAGGTAGAGTAGGAAAAATATAAAATAAACAAGTGTTACGATTAACAGAGGTCGCGCTAACTTTAATTAGTGAGATTTAACATTAACCAAATGCCATATTGCTGATGTCAAAAGGAAATTAAGTACAAAAGACTTGAAAGAGCATTCAGAAAAGAAAATAGCTTTACCTTATAATTCTCACAATATGTCGAGAAATATATACTCCGCACAACCGTAAGGTAATATAGTCCCTACACCCTAAAAAATCACAAAAAATACCCAAATACGCCCACACACTACACCCACAACTAAAAATGTTTTCATAATTCAACAACTATCAACTTAACCATTAATTAATAGTATACGTAAATATACTGGAACTTTACTTTCGGGATGAAAAATGACTTCGTCATAACTTTGAGTTATTTCACCTATTGAAGTGCCACATATGGATATAGGCTAGTTGAAAAATAATCTAAATAATCATTCGGGTTTTATGATAAAAACACTTTGAATAGTATCACTTCACCATTTGATACCCATTCACATGTTTCAAACGAGATGACACAAATGGCCTCTAGAAAAAAAGAAGAAAAGGAAAAGCAAGATTTAAAATCAGTTATACATTGATTAATAGAAAATAGCTGTGAGCAAATTGACACAGTTATTATCAATTTCTAAAAAGAAACAAGGAAAATTGGTGTAGCTCTACTTCTTGAATAACTGACTTTTATAAAATTGAAAACTGTGTGCAATTTTATAATTCGAGCAATTTGATTATTCGAGCAATTTGATCATTCGAGCAATTGTTTGATCGAGCAATTGTTTTTCGAGCAATTGTGTTTCGAGAAATTGTTCAATCGAGCAATTGTTCATTCAAGCAATTGTTCATTCAAGCAATTGTTCATTCAAGCAATTGTTCATTCGAGCAATTGTTCATTCGAGCAATTGCTCATTCGACCAATTGTTCATTCGAGCAATTGTTCATTCGGGCAATTGTTCATTCGAACAATTGTTCATTCGGGCAATTGTTCATTCGAGCAATCGTTCATTCGAGCAATCGTTCATTCGAGCAATTGTTTTCGAGTAATTTACCTAGAACCCTATTGAATCTACTAATTATGGATCTTTTATTTTGTTCATAAATTGAAACATTCATGATCGCCTATTTTGATTTACAGACACAACCAAATCAATCTAATTAGTTATTTAAAATCTCATTATTATAAAGTGTACGGACAACTGCCATGATATAGGCTATATTATAATTTTGTATTGGGTGAATTGTATTGCGCTTGTAAACTTAACCATTCATGGATTGAATTTAATGTGATATATATTATTATTTTAACCTGAAATATTTAGTATAAAAATATCAATTATATAAACCAAAAGCATAGAAATTTATTTTGAATTGATATTAATTTTTTTTGTTACAATCATTTTCTTTCACATTCAAATTTTTGACAAAAAAGTTAAAATCTATACATGTAAAACTAGCCCATTTAATATGTTGCAGCGTTGCGTGAACGCAACTCTTCAATAATAAGATGCCAAATCACACTCACAGTAAATTTTAACGTGTAAAGCTTGTGTTAGTACTATTCTTTGTATTTTGAAATGTTTGATAAGAAAGTTTTGCATCTATAGATATTAACCTTTCTGTCAACCATGTGAATATTTAAGAAGCTGAATAAGTTAAATGTGAAAGAAAATGATTTAACGAATAGATAAATTTAGTATAAATAAACTTATAATTCTGAATCTACCGTCAATATCAATTTTTATACTTCTTCATGCATAATTTAAGACTGTACGATTAATAGGATTCCAGGAAAGAAGCCCACAGGACAAATGCCTTCATTAAAAAAGCACACAGGAAAAATGCCCACAGGAGAAATGCCCATAAGGAAAAATATCCACAGGAAAAAATGTCCACAAGGAAAAAAGCCCACAGGTATAAAAGCCCACAGGAAAAAATCCCACAACTACATAATTCTGAAAATACAGTAAACTTAAAGGTGTTTTTAATAATGGCATAAGTTAACGACAAGTATCCTAAAATACAGTTGTATTCAATTCATTTTAGTATAGGGTTTGACGTCAGCTTTCAGACATTTCGACTATATTGCTGACGTCAAAATAAATTTAAAAAATGGACTGTAAGAAGCAGTCAAAAAGGAAAGTAGCTCCAAGTCACTTACCACCGTCGGTGACAAAGCTAATGGATGCAGAGGAGCTACTCAGTGAATGCAGTCATTTAACAAGGAATGTGACGAAAAGGGGCACAAGCACCAGTGGTTTCAGTCACAGATGGAAGAGGAAAAGGAAGAGGTGATAGTAAATGAAGCTTACGAGCCTACCAATTACACAAAAATCGAAGAACTCGTAGTTGAAGAGCATAAGCCTAGCGCTATTCTCCAAAACTGCAAATAGCGTTAAAAAATTATAAATATGGCAAATATAAAAAGACAATATATAATCCAAATTATAACAGTTCGGAACCCAAAGGACGCTACCCACCTTCTCTTTCATTCTCCTCAAACAGCTTCGAGATAGAGCCCCTGGGGAAAAATATAATTGAAATGGTAAAATGAACATCACAAATGATTTTCAAATTTATATACTATAAAATTTTATTTCTACAAGTATACAATTGATCATAGCGATGAAGGCTTTCAAAATGAGACAAAAGGTGTATGACTTAAAAAGTAATTAAATATTCGTGCCTTTTTAAACTTATGCCCTTATATAAAAACATCTTTATGTTTTTCTGTATTTTAAATATTATGTAGTTGTGGGCTTTTTTCCTGTGGGCTTTTATACCTGTGGGCTTTTTTCCTTGTGGGCTTTTTTCCTTGTGGGCATTTTTCCCGGTGGGCATTTTTCTTGTGGGCTTTTTCCTGTGGGCTTTTTTCTTGTGGGCTTTTTTCTTGTGGGCTTCTTCCCGATCACCGATTAATGGTATTCTTCTAAACTTTTAGGTTAAAATAATTATATACTTCATATTAAATTCACTCCATGAAAGATTAAGTCTTCAAGCGCATTACAATTCTCCCAATACGAAATTATAATATAGCCTATAGCATGGCAGTTGTCTGCATGGCAATTGTCAGTTTTAGCCATTGTTCGCTATGGCTGTTGTCAGCTATGGCTGTTGTCAGCTATGGCTGTTGTCAGCTATGGCAGTTGTCAGCTAAGGCAGTTGTCAGCTATGGCAGTTGTCAGCCATGGCAGTTGTCCGCATGGCAGTTGTCCGCATGGCCGTTGTTCGCATGGCGGCGGTTTTTTTAGAGCCTTATTAGTAAAGTTATTAATAATCTTTTGTTTCACTCCGCCATCAAAATTAAATTTGCTTCAGATTCATGATCAACAGGTACGCACAGAGCTACTCATCCCCTCTCGAATTGTGACCCACTTGATACTGAAGAAATAACGCCAAGCCCACAATCAACTCTACGCCTCAGATATGCGCGGATCTCAAGAGAGCACACGTCTCACGAGAGCATAATACATCGATCAGCTCACACTCCGATCTCGCTCCAGTCAAAATATCTTTTATTTTATTTTATTTAGAACAATTATATAACCCTAACATCTTGACATACAAAATACTACTACTATCACAAAGGCAATTAGGGAAACATTAAAGGCCCAATAAGCAATTTGCTTCTAGTGCAGCCTACATAAAAATTAAAAACCTATATAAACCTGTATAAAGATTAAAAACAAATATAGACTATGAATTTGGATGCCATTGTAGTTTCTATTATAATATCTTTATTACTCGCAAGGGTAAGACACATAAAAAATAATAATACATTTAAACATATATAATGGACAAAAAAAAAATAGAGATAAAACAAACAAAGAAGAAAGAAAAACACTAATATAAGAAATACTACTATTAATCATCCAACAAATATTTTTAATAATAATGCTTAAATTTGAAAACCGAATTTAAATTTTTTAATTCAGTGCTAATGCTATCCCAAATGCTTGAACCTGCATAAAAGATGTTATATTGAGACTTGCTTCTATTGCAAAAAGGTAATGTAACGTTAGCTGTATTTCTGGTAGAGTACAAATGCGTATGTGAATTTGAGACTATGAAATTAAGCAGTTCAGGGAAAAAGGTATCTGAATTAACAGTTTTGTACATGTATATTCCTATTTTAAATTTAAAATTACTATCAAGAGTCAGAAGATTTAACTGTTCAAACAATTCAGCAGTGTGTGCAAGATGGCTAGCTTTCTTGACAACTCGTACTGCTTTCTTCTGTAATATAAATGTGCGGTTTGTTAGATAGTTTGCTGTATTGTACCACAGTTCTATAGCGTAAGAGATTACAGAGTGGATAAAAGCAAGGCTTTTGTCGCTGTGGGCTTTTGTCGGTGTGGGCATTTGTCGGTGTGGGCTTTTGTCGGTGTGGGCTTTTGTCTGTGTGGGCTTTTGTCGGTGTGGGCTTTTGTCGCTGTGGGCTTTTGTCGGTGCAGGCTCTTGTCGATGTGGGCTTTTGTCGTGTGAGCTTTTGACGCTAGGGATTTTGTCACCCTTTCAGTAAAGACAACTACCGAGTTTTTCGACGGTCATCCGGTCACGGCAACCCTAAGTAACAGATGCTCATAAGCTTTGTTCAAGCTAACTGGATCTTCCATGGCTGTCTATATAGCTATAATGACCTATAGTCGGTTTCGGTATTTCTTGACAGAGCCTCTACAATAACCGGAAACTTTTATACTAATATAATACTAATTATTCATATATTATTTTGAGAGACATTTAGGTTAATTAAATTAAATTATAACTTATATACTTTTATGTTTTATCTGTAGAGAACGAACAATGGTGATTTGTATAAAGTAACCAGCAACTAGCAGTTTCGTTGAATGGATAATGAATAGGCGAGCCTTACTCAAATATGACTGGGTCACATTGAAAAGTAACACTTAGTCGGGGCTTGATCGCAGTACTATTCTTCTAATTATTTATAAAATTGTGCTATTTTTAATCATAAATTTGAGTAGATGACACTTACTAAATTCCCCTATTCAGAACGGGGTATTGAGGTGGCAGGCAAGGGACCCTCCCAATGGGAGCATTCGCGCCTCTTCTGTGTTCCGAAAATTCCTTCAAATTGAGAATAGGAAGGAAAAGAGCAAATACCTCAAGTAAGTCTGTAAAGAGAATTTAGTGGTTTATCATGAGCAACTTTTATGGTTTATCATGAGCAACTTCAGTGGTTTATCATGAGGAATTTCAGGGGTTTATCATAAGCAATTTCAGTGGTTTATCTTGAATGTCATCTGTGGTTTGTAATGAGTAAATAATAATAGGTATCAAAATTACAATTAGTAATTTTTCAAGAACACCATCATATTATGGATTTTTTAATATAATTCTAAATTATTTGCAGGAGATGGACGAACTTAACCATCCCAATTAGAAAATCCGATGAACCAAAGACAATTTTGTACTTCAATGATGTGAGTTCTAACATATTAAAACCGCTTGGAATAAGTTCTAAAAGATTTAAAACTGCTTGGAATAAGTTCTAAAGATTTAAAACTGCTCGGAATAAGTTCTAAAGAATTAAATTTGCTTGGAATTAGCTCTAAAGATTTAAAACTGCTTGGGATGGGTTTTTAAAAAATTAAAACTGCTAGAAATAAGTTCTAAATGATTAAAATTGCTTGGAATAAGTTCTAAATGATTAAAACTGTTCGGAATCAGATTTAAATGATTAAAAAGGCTAGGAATAAGTTTTAAACAATTAAAACTTCACTCAGTATCTTGATTAGTGATCCCTATTTACAATTTAAGTTTTCGTGAAAAAATGTTGATTTATGTGAAATTTCCAATGGATGTCAAAAAATACCTTATAGAATCAGGATATCAGTATCTCATTTAGTAAGCATTTTTTGAATACATGATATTCTTGAAAAAATAATTAATTAGGTGTTTTAGAAACTCCACGTATATTGTCGTCAGATTTAAAGTGGAGACGTTTATTGAGAGTTCTTCCAAAACTATTAATCTTAGGTGTTGGTTATTTCAAACATTAATTTTAAAAAGAGACTTTTCTGGCTATCTTTAATTATTTTTTGGTCCCAAGATAACAAAGATAATTCAACTAGAAATTGCTCCTGTAATATTTCTGTTACGGCAGTCTAAGCCAACCCATTATTTCAGCAGTTTCTGGATTTTGAATGATTGTTCTAGCTTCAACTTCAACATCTCAAAACAAACATTTTTGTTGCCGTATTTAATTTCAGTATTTGAGATAATTACTAATACATAACACTTGCTGAAAAACAATAAATTATTGAATTTTTCAGAGTAAAAACGATAATTATTGATGAAGTTGATTATTTAATATATATCTAATAACGTAGATTAAATTATTTGAATTTCTATAAATTTGCTAAGATAAATTCTAAGAAAATCAACTTAAATAAACTAAAATAAACCTCATTCTTTCTCAAGTTCGCAGGTGACAAGTCGTTCTATTTTGGAGAAGGTGTGGAGCCTTTCATCAAGGCTGGTTGTCCCTTTTTTAACTGCTTTGCCACCTCCAACAGGACTTTGGTGAAGCCGCAGGATGCCGATGCCATCATCTGGCACCAACGATCTGATAGGAAGAATTTGCCTGAGAAAATGTTAGCTCATTACATTCAAGTGATATTCATGAACGAAACTGTGTTTATTTTGTACTACTGTAATCATTTATGTAAACACAATAGTAAATAAATTTGTACTATTTCATCAAACTATACTTAAACTAGATTCTAATAGTTTGTATGACAATTGCGAAGTAGGTAATAGATAATAGGTCTTGAAATTGTTGCCAGTGATAGTTAATTCTCAGGTTATTTTATTGATATTTTGAATTTGACATTAGCAGGAAATCTGTATATTCTCTTACCGAAACCCATTTATTGATTATATTAACAAATCGCTTTGATTCACTTTCTAAGTAAAGATAACGGATGAGAAACGGACCAAGTAAAGTTAACTGATCAAAAATGAAGCTGGTAAAGATAACGGACCAGAAAATAAGCTAGTAAAGATAACGGACCAAAATACATTTTTTAGTTCAAAAAAAATATTTGCTTCAGTGTTTTATAAAAATACAACCTTATCAACGATAATATTAATGATTATACATTAATTTTGTATACTTTATTAATTGAAAGAATTGATAAAAAACGTGATCCATTTTGAAAAATGGAAAAAACTTCTGATTAAATCCTTCAATGTGGTATCTATGATTCCAAAATTATGTTCGTATCACAATTATTGGTCAAATATTAATTGAATTGAAGAAACCAGAATTGAAGCTAGTAAACATAACAGAGTAAAGTTAACAGAACCTGGTCCGTCATCTTTACTTGCTCCTCTAAAAATATGGAAAATACATTATCTCGTTATGATTCCAGATCTCCACATACCAGACTCGTATATTTCATGATGGAATCACCTGCTCATATAATCCTCAACCTAAATAACTACAATAACATCTTCAACTACACAATGACCTACACAGATCATGCAGACATATTCAACCCGTGAGTAGAAACTGATAAAAATGTATTTTTCCATTTTAACACACTGACTATGGTGTCCGGACAATTCGTCTCCGGACAATTTGTCAACTGGACAATTCGTCCCCGGAGAATTTGTCACCGGAAAATTCCTCCGTCGCCGATTGAAAATAAAAGTTATAATTTATAATTAAATTGGTGGAAGTCCTTTCATTTAAAGAGAGCTAATTTTTTTTAACAAATTAAGTGGTTGGTATAATGCACTTTTACCTTAAGGCCCTTTTACACATACATTCTTTACCAGCATTCATTCCCTATGAGTAATTTTAGGCCCTGCCCATTCAAGCAACGAGCGTGAGTGATTACTGATGCCCTTTTACACGTACAGTGCCATTACAGCCGTTCATCGCTGTTTATAGCGAAAAGGTAGCACTGTGTGTAGTTGTATTAACAAGAGACAAAAAGTGCAAAAGAAAATCAATGTGGACTAATGTTAACCAATAAAAACCCTATTTTCTCTGAAAATTCAATATTTTCAGCTGAAATATTTATATCAATAAATAATTTTTGTTTATCTATCCTATTAACCTCCTCTACCCCTTTCTTTATTATTAAATGTTATACATGAAGCAAATCAATTTTCCATAGTTTGATATTAATTATTGAAAATTAATTAAAACTGCTTTCCTGAGAAAAACAACGTTTGATTCATCACTGTTGACATTATACAAGAGCAATTATGAACAACACCGTTCCTTGTCACTGCCGCTCATGAGTCAAAAATCAAGACAAACACTAGTGCCGTTCACGCAATAAAGGCTAATTTAGCTTGTAGTGGGCGGAGCTTAGTGCGTCTAACAGGAATTCCGAAGGTAATGAGTGCTCGTGTAAAAGGGCCTTTATAATATAATGATAATTAAAAGTAAAACTAATAAGTATAATTCATCCAGATTTGTGGGTTTTTATTGATGCTATAAATTTAAATAGAGAAGAAAATCAACTTAATGCTAAATTTTAATAACATTCCCAAAGTTCTAAAATCTATCAAAAAAGAAAATACAGGGATAAGAAAAAACATATCTTAAATGTGATCTGCAATTACGATGCAAATAATAATTTATCTTTTTCGAAAGCAGTTGCTCATGATATAAAATTTTGACGAAATTTTGTTAATTTTCATATCTCAAATCTGAAACATTGTTGCTTAGAGTTTGCAAATTTTAACATAATTTGTTACTTTTTCTTTGTTTTAAAATTGACATTGCAATAAAGTCAATAATGAATCAATTGTTTGTACTGCCATCAAAGATAACGGTTAACATTGTGTTACAGTTTAGTCTTGTTATGGTAATTTTATACAAGAATTTTTAACATTTTCTTTGCTATAATATAACAATGTTAGTTAATTATTTGTTTTTCTATACTGTCTACATCAGCATTTTGGTGCAAGGAAAATTTGTCCACGGAAAATTCGTCAGCGGTAAATTCGTCCATGGAAAATTCATCCATGGAAAATTCATCCACGGAAAATTCGTCCACTGAAAATTCGTCCGTTTTCTTAAATTAGGAATAGAAATAAAAACGTTATTAAGTGTTAACAATTTATGAAAGAGATAATTGCAGATGCATAAAATCTGATTACATGAAAATAACACTTATCATCAGCAGTTATAACTGATGATGAAAAATTCATTCTATGTAGCTAATATATTATGCTATTAATAATTGAAAATTTAAAAAAATGATTTAATCAAATATTTAAATTGGAAAGCTGAACTTTTTCAGCATTGCAAAACATGGATAATATTTGTCAATTTTTTTTTGTTTTATTCGGAGTGTATTGCAAAACTAGCTTTATATTTGTTCGTCAATATCTCAAAATTTGGCCTTTTACGCTGTGTGTCACCTCTATTTGTTTGAATTCTTTTAGTTTGGGTTAACTCTTCTTCTTTCATTTTTGCTCGATTAACTTCCAAATATTAGGATGCTCATTCTTGAACATTCTAAAATTCTACTGATTATAATGGATTTTCCCGTTGGTAATTTAGTTTTCTCCGTTTTGTTCCAATACACATAGTTTCTAAGTAGATAAAGACTCAATTATCATCCTCGCACAAATTTTCACTAACGCCAACAACATCTCAGGTGTTGAAAGTCCTGTCCACTCTAAATTTAAAAACAATCTGGAATTATTTTAAATTTTTAGAGCTTAGGTTATATATAACATATAACAGTTAACAGAAAAGAAATCGACTAAGTATTCTGTTCATAATTAATTATATAACAAATATTCACATTCAACTTTCACTATTTCTAAGATTCAATAGAAGAACAAGGATGCAGTCTAATTCATCTCGTGTTATTGTAATTTTAATGGTAGTTAGGTATATAGATTCAATTTTAGGAAGATACCAATTTTTTTTAGGGTAATAGTATTTAGTTGGCGAAATAGGTAGCCATTTATAATATGTCTAAAAGCTTTATTATGGTTTTGAATATTTCAAGATTCAATGGATCCTTTTTCTTCGCTTGAAATAATTTAAATTACATATTATAATAAAAATATAGAACCAAATTTTAAAGGGTTTGCAGTTTTGTAATGAGTAACCTTAGCTCTAATGAATAGAGTAATGAAAAAATTAGAGTGGAGGGGACCTTTAATAACTTTAGTTAAGGCACCAAACATTTTATTATAAAATAAATTAATAAAATTATTATATATCTATCAAGATTAATGTTTCATTAAACAATAAACATTTATGAATTGTGCAGTACAATAAACTTTATGGATACAATTAACGAAGTACATTAGCTATGTACTATCACTAACATATATTAAATTACTTTATATCAAAACATTTATCATAACATTTTATTTAATGTTAATTTGCGTTTAATGGATGAATTTTCCGTGGACGAATTTTCCAAGGACGATTTTCTGTGGACGAGTTTTCCGTGGACGAGTTTTCCGTGGACGAATATTCCGTGGACGAATTTTCTGGTCACGGCTATTTTATGGCAAACATTTATACCGTTACACTATAGAGAGCTTTAAATTAGGGTAGTTTTATAGATCCCAATCCAAGCAAATTTTCATATTGTTTTAATTGTTGCGGCCGATGTTTCTAATCACTTAGTTGTGAAATTTATGAAATTTGTTTGCCTCTTAATTTTCAAGGGAACGATAGATATGACTTAAGGCAGGTAGAAACATTTCCATTATTTTATGATTTCCTTTTTCAATTTATCTGACTAAAATATTTAGCTAATTAAACGAAACGCTACAAATATCATTTTTCATGTCAAGCAACAGTCCTCCGATCTCCCTGTTATCCAGAAATGATGCAATGATGTCCCAAAATTTAACGGATCGACGAAGATAATTGCCTTTAGACAACCAACACACCTCTGAATGCATTTCATTACAAAACTCGCGAAATTGGCGACTTTAGAGTGCAATATAGCTTTAATAAATGGTTGGCAGCTTGTTTAACAAAAGTTAAGAAAATAATTCATAAAGATGTTAACTGAAATTCTCCCCAGCCAGATGTTGATGGTGACTCACACAGTGCGTGCAAAATATCTTGTTCAATGCATTTTCTAAATGAACTGTGGAACCTTTGATCTACCAACTGGTGCTAGGACAATTTGTTGCCGATTGAAAATAAAAGAAATATATTTATAACTTTTGGAAAATTACAAATAAAACTAGTAAATATAAAATTACATATTTTTAGCGTAATATAATTTTTACTAACCCGGTCATTATCGCAAATATACAAAAAAAAAACTCAAATTTAAACAAAAAGATAATATTTTAAACAGTACCCTGCAAACATTTCCACATGTATACCATGTGGTTTTGTCCACATTATAACAATGTGGATACAATGTTGATTTTTGGAACCTTGGACGATATGTTATACATGTGGTTTCGCCACATGTATAACATATGGAATACACATGTTAACCATAACAAAACCACATAACAGTACCATGTGTAACACATATCAGTACCATATGTTAACCATATTAGTACCATATGTTACCCATATCTGTACAATATGTTACCCATATCTGTACTATATGTTACCCATATCTATACCATATGTTACCTATATCAGTACCATATGTTAACCATATCAATACCATATGTTACCCATATCTGTACCATATGTTACCCATATCTGTACCATATGTTACCCATATCTGTACCATATGTTACCCATATCTGTACTATATGTTACCCATATCTGTACCATATGTTACCCATATCAATACCATATGTTACCCATATCAATACCATATGTTACCCATATCAAAACCATATGTTACCCATATCAATACCATATGTTACCCATATCTGTACCATATGTTACCCATATCTGTACCATATGTTACCCATATCAATACCATATGTTACCCATATCAATACAATATGTTTCCCATATCAATACCATGTGTAACACATATCAGTACCATGTGTAACACACATCAGTACCATGTGTCAATAAATCAAAAAGATCATACTAATTTTATTGCCATTTCTTACTTTACTGTATATAGTGTATATTTAATTTGCCTGTATATTATTTAGTTTAATATTACATATTGTTATATACAATTTAAATTGAAAGAAATGGGGAAAGAAATGAAGTGGTGCTTCCGGAATCGAACTGGGGTCCCTGTAGTTTGCTGTTGTTTTGAGTGTGCGACATATCCAATGAGCCATCCTGGACATGATAGAAGTAGCTTTTTAAAGTTATTATTAGTAAATTTATATTCACTTTAGATAATTTACTTCACTTTAGAGCAGGGATGGGCACTTATTGTGTTTTTCAGTGCCGAAATATAGAATAACAGTGCCGTTACCATTTTCTTTCCGTTTTTTTAAATTGCAGGGGATACTGAGTAATTAAAATGAGAGGGCGGGGATAGATTTTACTGAGGTACGTTCAATCGTACATATTTGGAACATAAATATTTGTAGTATATTTATTATTTGAATTAAAAGCAATTAAAAAATGATATATAATTATACTTTTCTTTTTTTACAATAAAAACAAAAATAAGTTGTTTTGAGTAATAAAAATTTAGTAACTTATTCATAAAATCCCAACTTATTAAAAAAAGGAATTAAAAATAATTGCACAAATTCTTACCAGTATAAGAAAGAGAGAGTCGGATAAAAAAAAAAAGAGTCGGAAGTAATTTTTTTAAACACCGGCACTACTTTAACAATAAACTAAAAATACCTTATTAACGTATAAAATTGACTATCAAAGTATCAAGGTAATTAAAAATATTCTGTTCTTCAATTATTTTACCATCCACTTTTATATTATATATCCTTGTAATTTATAAAGCAGTTAGGGCTAAATATTCTAAATTTTCTTTGGTAGAAAATAAAGTACCCTTTCTCTGGTGGGCACGAGTGCTGCTCTGAGTGCCAAAATAGCAATGAGTGCTGCATTTGCCCAACCTTGCTGTAGAGTGTTGATGATATAAGAGTTGTATAGAAAACTAGCATTATCATGGCAGACTAAATAAAATATTTTCTTTCTTTTTCAAATATATTAATTATTCAGTGTATTTATTTTCTCAGAACTCTAAATATCAGAACGGATCACTACACATGACTTCATTAAAGAAAAATTGTACTGGAAGAACTTTCATGGAATACAACTAATTTACTATATAGATATTCATAGAAAACAAGGCAATTTGTGGCAAACTAAACTAAATATTTTCACAATAAAAGTAAGTTCGCTAAACAGGGTTCTACTAAAGAGGATGGTTCACTATACAGGAGTTGACTATAGTGGAGCTCTACTGTAATTATACAATGAATAGATTGATCGTCCTCTTTCACATAATTGTATTTAGAGTTAGAAAATAACAGAAGTTAACCATGTGTAATTTACCACATTACAACCATATGTCAATGCCCATATAACAGATGTTAACCATATGTAATTTACCACATTAAAACCACATGCCAATTACCATTTCAATAATAGATGTTAACCATGTATAATTTACCACATTAAAACCACATGTCAATTACCATTTCAATAACAGATGTTAACCATGTGAAATTTACCACATTACAACCACATGTCAAATACCATTTCAATAACAGATGTAAACCATGTGTAATTTACCACATTACAACCACATGTCAAATACCATTTCAATAACAGATGTAAACCATGTGTAATTTACCACATTACAACCACATGTCAATTACCATTTCTATAACAGATGTTAACCATGTGTAATTTACCACATTACAACCACATGCCAATTACCATTTCAATAACAGATGTTAACCATGTGTAATTTACCACATTACAACCATATGTCAATGCCCATTTCAATAACATATGTTAACCATGTGTAATTTACCACATTAAAACCACATGTCAAATACCATTTCAATAACAGATGTTAACCATGTGTTATTTACGACATTGAAACCACATGTCAATTACCATTTCAATAACAGATGTTAACCATGTGTAATTTACCACATTACAACCACATGTCAATTACCATTTCAGTAACAGATGTTAACCATGTGTAATATACCACATTAAAACCACATGTCAATGGCCATTTCAATAACAGATGTTAACCATGTGTAATTTACCACATTACAACCACATGCCAATTACCATTTCAATAACAGATGTTAACCATGTGTAATTTACCACATTAAAACCACATGTCAATTACCATTTCAATAACAGATGTTAACCATGTGTAATTTACCACATTAAAACCACATGTCAACTACCATTTCAATAACAGATGTTAACCATGTGTAATTTACCACATTAAAACCACATGTCAAATACCATTTCAATAACAGATGTTAACCATGTGTTATTTACGACATTGAAACCACATGTCAATTACCATTTCAATAACAGATGTTAACCATGTGTAATTAACCACATTAAAACCACATGTCAATTACCATTTCAATAACAGATGTTAACCATGTGTAATTTACCACATTAAAACCACATGTCAATGGCCATTTCAATAACAGATGTTAACCATGTGTAATTTACCACATTAAAACCACATGTCAAATACCATTTCAATAACAGATGTTAACCATGTTTTATTTACCACATTGAAACCACATGTCAAATACCATTTCAATAACAGATGTTAACCATGTGTTATTTACCGCATTAAAATCACATGTCAAATACCATGTTTTATGTTTATAATTAAATATCTATAACATATGGTTTTAGTATGTTTTTAAACATGTGGTTATGATATTGCGTAACCACATGGTTGACATCTGTTATTGAAATGGTCATTGACATGTGGTTTTATAATTAAATATCTATAACATATGGTTTTAGTATGTTTTTAAACATGTGGTTATGATATTGCGTAACCACATGGTTGACATCTGTTATTGAAATGGTCATTGACATGTGGTTTTAATGTGGTTAATTACACATGGTTAACATCTGTTATTGAAATGGTAATTGACATGTGGTTTCAATGTCGTAAATAACACATGGTTAACATCTGTTATTGAAATGGTAATTGACATGTGGTGTTAATGTGGTAAATTACACATGGTTAACATCTGTTATTGAAATGGTAGTTGACATGTGGTTTTAATGTGGTAAATTACACATGGTTAACATCTGTTATTAAAATGGTAATTGACATGTAGTTTTAATGTGGTAAATCACACATGGTTAACATCTGTTATTGAAATGGTAATTAACATGTGGTTTCAATGTGGTAAATTACACATGGTTAACATCTGTTATTGAAATGGTAGTTGACATGTGGTTTTAATGTGGTAAATTACACATGGTTAACATCTGTTATTGAAATGGTAATTAACATGTGGTTTCAATGTGGTAAATTACACATGGTTAACATCTGTTATTGAAATGGTATTTGACATGTGGTTTTGATGTGGTAAATTACACATGGTTAACATCTGTTATTTTAGTGTTTAGGTTGTTTCAATGTGGATGATACATCTTAAAAACATATTGCCATATTATAACCATCCAACCACATGGCATCCATGTGTATGCCATGTGGAAATGTTTGCAGGGAATGCTATTGGAATCATTCTGCCAAATGAGCCAATATCTAAATTAATGATCGAACAATAATAGAAGTATAAATGAATCTTTGATACTACTAATAGGTGTTCACATGTATCTGGCAATTACTGGAGGAGATCTTTGGATATTTCTTCTAATTTTCCACTGGGTAAAAATTCGCATATGGGATACCGGCAAACCGGACAGAGAGGTCTGGAAAAGATAAAAATGGATAAGAAAAATAAAAATATGATAAAGTTGATGTGAGAAATAAATATACTGAATTCGAGATATTAAAATGAGTCATTTTATGAATTTATTGTTAAATATTGAAAAGGAAAAAGATATGTTTCAACTTACATCTGATTCCTATCGATGATATTTTCGGTGCAAGAAGAACACATGGAGTGTTTACACACCAGAAAACAGGAATCTTTCTTCTGCTGCTCACAGAGACAAACTGGACATATATCTTGGTTGTAGAACTGGTTACAGTTATCTAGAGTTGCACTATCGACAAGAATGTTGGTCCATTTATCTATCCTAATCTTTGATATCTGATTAACATGTTCAATTGGTTTAACGTTTGTTAGAGAGTATTTATGAATATTCGGGTTTTCTAATAGAGAGACGTACTCTTCGTTCTTCCTCACCATTCCTATATAATTTGTGATTCGTGTAGTAACAAGCATGATTTTTGCAGGCATTCTTTGAATAAAACATTGAACTGATGGCTCTGTTACCAGTTCATCCAAAGTTTTGGAGAGGATAGCAGAAGTTTTCAGAGTGATTGCATCATCAATTTCCAAAAATCGGAGAGAATTTAAAATATTACCAAATTCTGTAAAAAAATTTTGAAGCAAGTGTTCATGTTCTGGATTGTATTTTGGAATGTTTTTTAAATATTCCAGTACTAGAATCGTAAACTGGAATATAAACTGCGTTTCTTCTGGTTTGAACAAAAAGCATTCATTAAGTTCAGTTTTGTTTGATCTTCTCTTCCAATAATGAATCGTGAAATCTTTTGTGATCTTGTTGAACTTCTCCATATTTTCTGACACGCTGATTTCAGAATTTCTACTCAATTTCTGTAATTTCTTATAGTTATTCAAAGTATGGCTATTAATAATGAAATTTTCAGAACGAATTTTGAAAGTTTTCAAAACATTAGCCTTATTGGAAAGTTCCCTTTGTAATGCATCGAATTCAATATCAGTAGAATTATAATATTCTGAAATATCTACATTATCCTCTAAAAATATCACCTCTCTTAACGGTTCTTTGAAAAATGGATCGTCAGCATCACCAATAGAAGTATCAAAAAATGTCACTTCATTTGAGTGTGTTACGATTTCAGTACTCAAGGTTTTCAAATCATTGTGCTTAGTGATTCTAATGGCATCCGTGAGACAGTGTTTGAGGTTTGAACAACTTGCAGAAAGTATTTCCATTGCGGGATTTATATTGTCATACCTGTGTGTGAAATCTCTGCACAACATAGAGTGGAATCTATCGAGTGAAGTGTAATTTTCTTGAAGCTCATCAATAGAATTGATGCGATAAAAAATAGAAAAGGAATTTATAATAATTTCTCTAAATAGCGTTATCAAGTTATAAGCGGCCATCGCAGTGTTCAAATCTATTGGGTTTTCAGGAAACATTTCAGAGGCAATACGTTCAAAAACTCTCCGTATCACTTTATGTACTGTATCAAAACTCTCTTTTATTAAAAAGTTTCCGCTATAATGGTACTGCCTTACATGCAGAATATATATTACGATATCTTCCAGGCTATTACCGTCACACACTTCATTGGCACACAATGCCGGGTCAGAATGGAATTTCCATGACCCTCCAAAAATTGGTTCTCCTGATATACCATTAACCCCCAAAAAGAAAGGTTTTTGGCTGAATCTTTTGGCTAACAAACTGAAGCCGTAATAAGATTCGCTCTTGATTTTCAGTTCCATGCTTCAGATAAACAGGATTTCTTCAATAAAAATGGTACTGCGATTTTAAATCCTGAAAAAGAAAACACTTTAAGTATTCATATTATTATGATTATAATGTAGCACAAATGAAAGAAAACTATTGTATCTTAACTTAGTTTGTAATGAGTTAATCTAAAATCATATTTTTTAGAGTCCAAGTAAACGAAATTTTCAATGTTCTTCTAATCCCTCCCCCGTGGGGGGGGGGGGGGTAACAACAAAAGCCCACAAGACAAAAGCCCACACGACAGAAGCCCACACCGACAAAACCCTACACCGACAAAAACCCACACCTACAAAACCCCACACCCAAGCAACCATGACAAATTGTCCCAACATGGGCACTAGATGGTTAGATGGGCAAGAGATGGGAGATTGAAAAGTAGCCTAGAAATTACATGGGGATAATGTGGTATTCCATTCTCATAGAATGTTACCTTGGGAGAAGGTTTGCTCAATGTGGCGAATCTGTCCCACGGAATTGTAGATAGAAGAAAACAAGCAAAAATATGAGGAATGGCTATCAACCCAATATAAATACTAAAAATTCAAACCCCTCTAAACTTAATATAATATTTTTCCTTAATTTTATGCCAAGCATTTGCGGAATATCTTACGTATTTGGAACCCATTCAGTACCTCCAATGTCTCGATTGGTTAAAAATCTCGTCTTCCAAGACTTGGTTTGACGTGAAACTCAGTGTACAAGAACGAGTCTTAGACATTACAATCCCACGTGTTTCGATTAATGAACTTTTGTGTACAACTGTACATACATTAACCTAATGGATATATTATAGATGATCTTGAAAAGATAAATTGTGTTATTACATCTTCGTGTAATTATTTTTTTTATTCATTATTTCCCGGAATAAATGTATTTCGGTGATACTAGAGAAATGAGGTAATACCTTTTCAAAATATCGATTGGAAACTCCGCAATTATTTTTTCGAGTGTAGCCACAATTTAATTCCGCGATAATACATTATGAATCATAACTATTTATCTATATATAATTTAATAGAAACTTACCTTATATATTCTTTTGTTATTATTTGTAGCACTTAAAAAACTGTTGAGAAGTATGTTTTGCAGACTGACTGTATCACCGCAACGTTTATGGGTATAACTCTCATCCAATACTGAACAGATAAGAGGTTGTTTCTTCTCCATCCTAATCCACCAAGTAGCTATAAGCTGAATCAGAAACTGAAGGAAAATTCACCACGTGGTACTTGGTTTCTTACTTTCATTACTTTTGATATACAGTTGGGATAAATGTTGAAACTAAATAGTTTCCAAACTAAATTATTTGTATAAAAGATATCTATTTTTACAAAAAATAATTAGCAAACCAAATATCTGTCGGCCAAATTTATTTCATTTGGAAAAATATCTTCCGGCCAAATAACAATCGGCCAAATGTCTTTCGGCCAGCCTAACAAATACTTTATAGATATGTCTATACAATATACATATATGAAAGAAAATTAATTACTGACTGAAATTTTCTGATAAGTAATCAAAATGCATATTCGAAAATATAAGCAACAAATTAATATTAATATCAATTTAAATGAATAATGAAATATTTAAATTAAATTTTATATCTAGTGTTTCTAAAATAGTTATCAAATTTAAACGAATAGTTATTTTGCAGATGGTTTTCAAAAAAAGAACCTCAAGGTCTTTAATATACCACCATTTAGACTTTTTGGTAGGTGATGATACGTAATTATCGGCTAACATTTTGTTCCACTTCCACCTATCATTCGATCTGTTTGTAACACGCCATCTTGAATATAATATGTAATACTGTTTTATATATTAGTATAATTTATATAGTTTTGAGTATTTTAGCTATATGTAGGTATTTGTGTACTGGTTCTAAAACGTTGTGCGCATTCGAACCATCCCTTAGGCCTATTCGAAGAATGTATTCATTATTAACCCATTGTTTAGACTACCAGGATTGAGATGAAGTAACTTCCTGTATCTGTTCTGTGATACTAAAGATGAAAGTTAGATAAATTCATATATTAGTTTTCCATTTACTATTTTTCAAAGGCCATTATGGCCTAATATTCATCCATTATGAATATTATATATTATTTTCCTAGAACTTTAAAGGGAGGGTGCGGGTAAAATCAAACATTTGTTTATATGTGTTTTAATGGAATCAGCATATTTAATTATGTATGATTACATACTCTGTTCATATAAATAATAGTTATTAAAGAAAATTTAATTTATTTTATTTTGAAAAAGCGCCATCTAGTGACAAATAGCATAAGCTTTGCTCGAGTCATTGACGCCATCTTGCTGTGATTTCACAAACGTTGTGCAAAAAACTTTAATATATCTGCGAGTAATATCATTAATTATAACTCTAAAAATACTTTATTTGTTAGTATATTGTGTATAAATCACAAATTTATTTATTTATAGCTTATTTGGGAAGATAATCAGACATTCTATAAACGTTCATGAAGATTGTTCTGGAACGTTCTGGAAATAATGTAAACAGCGCCATCTATGAGATGATCGCATAAGCTTATGTTAACTAATAAAAACCTTATTTTCTCTGAAAATACAGTGATTTGAGATGAAACATTTCATATCCGTAACTAATCATTGTTTATTTATGATATTATGAAAAAATATTTGATATGAAAATTATACGAACCCCCCCTTTAAATAAGACATACTCTTCAAAGTTTTTTATAGTTATACCCGTATGTAATTTGAAATTGATGCTTTAATATCAGTGTATTATTAGGTGTTTGTCCAGGATCCTAGAATGAATTAATATAGAAATTTAATCAATGTTAAGTCTTTGTGTTTTGTATTTAGTAGAAAAAATGAACATCTGTGTGATTGAATACAAATTTGCCCAAATACGCATTTATGTTTTTTGTATCAATTTTTCACATGAGAACATAGTACGACTTCCATTTACGTACGTACGAATTTTGATGCGATACCTGATTAACCTGTTGCTCTCTCGATATATCATTTTGATATATAATTTACATCATTACATTTTACATATATGGTTTCTTGTTGCCGGTGAATGAATCTTCTAGAAGAAACAACTACTTTAATAAACTGTCAACCTGATATTACGTTCCTAGTGTAGTCGACATAAGTGCTGGAACACTTTTAATGATGCTCACCATGGTTTTTATTGGTGTGGTTATTCAATGAAATTATCTTCTTATGTTTTTTTATATTACACACATGACGGAATGCTTTGCTTAATGTTCACGCTGGGGAATTAGTTGATTGAATGATATAATTTAATGTGTTACTAGGTTTCAAAACAAATTGAAAATATATGAAGCGTCACTATTAAATTTATATCATTATCATTCAAGATTTATCACAAATATTCATCAAAAGTAGAGAAATTAGGAGATCTAGTAACACGTGGTGAATTTTTATCCTCTGATTCAGCTTATAGATACTTCGAATGAAGAAGAAACGACATAATAACGTATAATTGATGTGACCTAGATTTTGAAATAAGTTATTTTTTAGATCGAAATCCAGATTTTAGATTTATGATAATTTTTCGAAATTATTCTATATATAAAGACAATTTATATTTGAGCAGGACACTTAAACAGACGAACACGCACATTGAAACAGACGAACACGCACATTGAAACAGAAGAACACGCATATTGAAACAGACGAACACGCACATTGAAACAGACGAACACGCACATTGAAACAGAAGAACAGGCACATTGAAATAGAAGAACACACACATTGAAACAGACGAACACGCACATTGAAACAGACGAACACGCACATTGAAACAGACGAACACGCACATTGAAACAGACGAACACGCACATTGAAACAGAAGAACACGCATATCGAAACAGACGAACAAGCACATTGAAACAGACGAACACGCACATTGAAACAGACGAACACGCACATTGAAACAGAAGAACACGCACATTGAAACAGAAGAACACGCATATCGAAACAGACGAACAAGCACATTGAAACAGACGAACACGCACATTGAAACAGAAGAACACGCATATCGAAACAGACGAACAAGCACATTGAAACAGACGAACACGCACATTGAAACAGACGAACACGCACATTGAAACAGACGAACACGCACATTGAAACAGACGAACACGCACATTGAAACAGAAAAACACACACATTGTAATAGAAGAACAAGCACATTGAAACAGAAGAACACGCACATTGAAACAGAAGAAAACGCATATTGAAACAGAAGAACACGCACATTGAAATAGAAGAACACGCACATTGAAATAGAATAACACGCATATTGAAACAGAATAACACGCACATTGAAAAAGAAGAACACGCACATTGAAACAGAAGAACACGCATATTGAAACAGAAGAACACGCATATTGAAACAGAAAAACACGCACATTGAAACAGAAGAACACGCATATTGAAACAGACGAACAAGCACATTGAAACAGAAGAACACGCACATTGAAACAGAAGAACACGCACATTGAAATAGAAGAACACGCACATTGAAACAGAAGAACACGCATATTGAAACAGAAGAACACGCACATTGAAACAGAAAAACACGCACATTGAAACAGAAGAACACGCATATTGAAACAGACGAACACGCACATTGAAACAGAAGAACACGCACATTGAAATAGAAGAACACGCACATTGAAACAGAAAAACACGCACATTGAAACAGAAGAACACGCATATCGAAACAGACGAACAAGCACATTGAAACAGACGAACACGCACATTGAAACAGACGAACACGCACATTGAAACAGAACAACACGCACATTGAAACAGAAGAACACGCATATCGAAACAGACGAACAAGCACATTGAAACAGACGAACACGCACATTGAAACAGACGAACAAGCACATTGAAACAGACGAACACGCACATTGAAACAGACGAACAAGCACATTGAAACAGAAGAACACGCACATTGAAACAGAAGAACACGCATATCGAAACAGACGAACAAGCACATTGAAACAGACGAACACGCACATTGAAACAGACGAACACGCACATTGAAACAGAAGAACACGCACATTGAAACAGAAGAACACGCATATCGAAACAGACGAACAAGCACATTGAAACAGACGAACACGCACATTGAAACAGAAGAACACGCATATCGAAACAGACGAACAAGCACATTGAAACAGACGAACACGCACATTGAAACAGACGAACACGCACATTGAAACAGACGAACACGCACATTGAAACAGACGAACACGCACATTGAAACAGAAGAACACGCACATTGAAACAGAAGAACACGAACATTGAAACAGAAGAACACGCATATTGAAACAGAAGAACACGCACATTGAAATAGAAGAACACGCATATCGAAACAGACGAACACGCACATTGAAACAGAAGAACACGCACATTGAAACAGACGAACACGCACATTGAAACAGAAGAACATGCACATTGAAACAGACGAACACGCACATTGAAACAGAAGAACATGCACATTGAAACAGACGAACACGCACATTGAAACAGACTAACACGCACATTGTAACAGAAGAACACGCATATCGAAACAGACGAACAAGCACATTGAAACAAACGAACACGCACATTGAAACAGACGAACACGCACATTGAAACAGACGAACACGCACATTGAAACAGAACAACACGCACATTGAAACAGAAGAACACGCATATCGAAACAGACGAACAAGCACATTGAAACAGACGAACACGCACATTGAAACAGACGAACAAGCACATTGAAACAGACGAACACGCACATTGAAACAGACGAACAAGCACATTGAAACAGAAGAACACGCACATTGAAACAGACTAACACGCACATTGAAACAGACGAACAAGCACATTGAAACAGACGAACACGCACATTGAAACAGACTAACACGCACATTGTAACAGACGAACACGCATATCGAAACAGACGAACAAGCACATTGAAACAGACGAACACGCACATTGAAACAGACGAACAAGCACATTGAAACAGACGAACACGCACATTGAAACAGACTAACACGCACATTGTAACAGACGAACACGCATATCGAAACAGACGAACAAGCACATTGAAACAGAGTAACACGCACATTGAAACAGACGAACACGCACATTGAAACAGACGAACACGCACATTGAAACAGAACAACACGCACATTGAAACAGAAGAACACGCATATCGAAACAGACGAACACGCACATTGAAACAGACGAACACGCACATTGAAACAGAACAACATGCACATTGAAACAGAAGAACACGCATATCGAAACAGACGAACAAGCACATTGAAACAGACGAACACGCACATTGAAACAGACGAACACGCACATTGAAACAGAACAACACGCACATTGAAACAGAAGAACACGCATATCGAAACAGACGAACAAGCACATTGAAACAGACGAACACGCACATTGAAACAGACGAACAAGCACATTGAAACAGACGAACACGCACATTGAAACAGACGAACAAGCACATTGAAATAGAAGAACACGCACATTGAAACAGACGAACACGCACATTGAAACAGACGAACACGCACATTGAAACAGACTAACACGCACATTGAAACAGACTAACACGCATATTGAAACAGAAGAACACGCACATTGAAACAGACGAACACGCACATTGAAACAGACTAACACGCACATTGAAACAGAAGAACACGCACATTGAAACAGACGAACACGCACATTGAAACAGACTAACACGCATATTGAAATAGAAGATCACGCACATTGAAACAGAAGAACACGCTCATTGAAACAGAAGAACACGCATATTGAAAAAGAAGAACACGCACATTGAAATAGAAGAACACGCATATTGAAAGAGAAGAACACGCACATTGAAACAGAAGAACACGCATATTGAAACAGAAGAACACGCACATTGAAACAGACGAACACGCACATTGAAACAGACGAACACGCACATTGAAACAGAAGAACAAGCACATTGAAACAGACGAACACGCACATTGAAACAGACTAACACGTACATTGAAACAGAAGAACACTCTCATTGAAACAGAAGAACACGCATATTGAAAAAGAAGAACACGCATATTGAAATAGAAGAACACGCACATTGAAATAGAAGAACACGCACATTGAAACAGACTAACACGTACATTGAAACAGAAGAACACGCTCATTGAAACAGAAGAACACGCACATTGAAACAGACGAACACGCACATTGAAACAGACTAACACGTACATTGAAACAGAAGAACACGCACATTGAAACAGAAGAACACGCACATTGAAACAGACGAACACGCACATTAAAACAGACTAACACGTACATTGAAACAGAAGAACAAGCACATTGAAACAGAAGAACACGCACATTGAAACAGATTAACACGCACATTGAAACAGACGAACACGCACATTGAAACAGAACAACACGCACATTGAAACAGAACAACACGCATATCGAAACAGACGAACAAGCACATTGAAACAGACGATCACGCACATTGAAACAGACGAACAAGCACATTGAAACAGACGAACACGCACATTGAAACAGACGAACAAGCACATTGAAATAGAAGAACACGCACATTGAAACAGACGAACACGCACATTGAAACAGACGAACACGCACATTGAAACAGAAGAACACGCACATTGAAATAGAAGAACACGCATATCGAAACAGACGAACACGCACATTGAAACAGAAGAACACGCACATTGAAACAGACGAACACGCACATTGAAACAGAAGAACATGCACATTGAAACAGACGAACACGCACATTGAAACAGAAGAACACGCACATTGAAACAGACGAACACGCACATTGAAACAGACTAACACGCACATTGTAACAGAAGAACACGCATATCGAAACAGACGAACAAGCACATTGAAACAAACGAACACGCACATTGAAACAGACGAACACGCACATTGAAACAGACGAACACGCACATTGAAACAGAACAACACGCACATTGAAACAGAAGAACACGCATATCGAAACAGACGAACAAGCACATTGAAACAGACGAACACGCACATTGAAACAGACGAACAAGCACATTGAAACAGACGAACACGCACATTGAAACAGACGAACAAGCACATTGAAACAGAAGAACACGCACATTGAAACAGACTAACACGCACATTGAAACAGACGAACAAGCACATTGAAACAGACGAACACGCACATTGAAACAGACTAACACGCACATTGTAACAGACGAACACGCATATCGAAACAGACGAACAAGCACATTGAAACAGACGAACACGCACATTGAAACAGACGAACAAGCACATTGAAACAGACGAACACGCACATTGAAACAGACTAACACGCACATTGTAAAGAACGAACACGCATATCGAAACAGACGAACAAGCACATTGAAACAGACGAACACGCACATTGAAACAGACGAACACGCACATTGAAACAGACGAACACGCACATTGAAACAGAACAACACGCACATTGAAACAGAAGAACACGCATATCGAAACAGACGAACACGCACATTGAAACAGACGAACACGCACATTGAAACAGAACAACACGCACATTGAAACAGAAGAACACGCATATCGAAACAGACGAACAAGCACATTGAAACAGACGAACACGCACATTGAAACAGACGAACACGCACATTGAAACAGACGAACACGCACATTGAAACAGACGAACAAGCACATTGAAATAGAAGAACACGCACATTGAAACAGACGAACACGCACATTGAAACAGACGAACACGCACATTGAAACAGACTAACACGCACATTGAAACAGACTAACACGCATATTGAAACAGAAGAACACGCACATTGAAACAGACGAACACGCACATTGAAACAGACGAACACGCACATTGAAACAGACTAACACGCACATTGAAACAGAAGAACACGCACATTGAAACAGACGAACACGCACATTGAAACAGACTAACACGCATATTGAAATAGAAGATCACGCACATTGAAACAGAAGAACACGCTCATTGAAACAGAAGAACACGCATATTGAAAAAGAAGAACACGCACATTGAAATAGAAGAACACGCATATTGAAAGAGAAGAACACGCACATTGAAACAGAAGAACACGCATATTGAAACAGAAGAACACGCACATTGAAACAGACGAACACGCACATTGAAACAGACGAACACGCACATTGAAACAGAAGAACACGCACATTGAAACAGACGAACACGCACATTGAAACAGACTAACACGTACATTGAAACAGAAGAACACTCTCATTGAAACAGAAGAACACGCATATTGAAAAAGAAGAACACGCATATTGAAAAAGAAGAACACGCACATTGAAATAGAAGAACACGCACATTGAAACAGACTAACACGTACATTGAAACAGAAGAACACGTTCATTGAAACAGAAGAACACGCACATTGAAACAGACAAACACGCACATTAAAACAGACTAACACGTACATTGAAACAGAAGAACAAGCACATTGAAACAGAAGAACACGCACATTGAAACAGATTAACACGCACATTGAAACAGAAGAACACGCACATTGAAACAGACGAACACGCACATTGAAACAGACTAACACGTACATTGAAACAGACGAACACGCACATTGAAACAGACTAACACGTACATTGAAACAGAAGAACACGCTCATTGAAACAGAAGAACACGCACATTGAATCGGAAGAACAAGCACATTGAAACAGAAGAACACGCACATTGAAACAGAAGAACACGCACATTGAAACAGAAGAACACGCACATTGAAACAGAAGAACACGCACATTGAAACAGAAGAACACGCACATTGAAACAGAAGAACACGCACATTTATACAGAAGAACACTCACATTGAAACAGAAGAACACGCACATTGAAACAGAAGAACACGCACATTGAAACAGAAGAACACACACATTGAAACAGAAAAACATGCACATTGAAACAGAAGAACACGCACATTGAAACAGAAGAACACGCACATTGAAACAGAAGAACACACACATTGAAACAGAAGAACACGCACATTGAAACAGAAGAACACGCACATTGAAACAGACGAACACGCACATTGAAACAGACTAACACGTACATTGAAACAGAAGAACACGCTCATTGAAACAGAAGAACACGCACATTGAAACAGACGAACACGCACATTGAAACAGACTAACACGTACATTGAAACAGAAGAACACGCACATTGAAACAGAAGAACACGCACATTGAAACAGAAGAACACGCACATTGAAACAAACGAACACGCACATTGAAACAGACTAACACGTACATTGAAACAGACGAACACGCACATTGAAACAGACTAACACGTACATTGAAACAGAAGAACACGCTCATTGAAACAGAAGAACACGCACATTGAATCGGAAGAACACGCACATTGAAACAGAAGAACACGCACATTGAAACAAACGAACACGCACATTGAAACAGACTAACACGTACATTGAAACAGACGAACACGCACATTGAAACAGACTAACACGTACATTGAAACAGAAGAACACGCTCATTGAAACAGACTAACACGTACATTGAAACAGACGAACACGCACATTGAAACAGACTAACACGCACATTGAAACAGAAGAACACGCTCATTGAAACAGAAGAACACGCTCATTGAAACAGAAGAACACGCACATTGAAACAGAAGAACACGCACATTGAAACAGAAGAACACGCACATTGAAACAGAAGAACACGCACATTGAAACAGAAGAACACGCACATTGAAACAGAAGAACACGCACATTGAAACAGAAGAACACGCACATTTATACAGAAGAACACTCACATTGAAACAGAAGAACACGCACATTGAAACAGAAGAACACACACATTGAAACAGAAAAACATGCACATTGAAACAGAAGAACACGCACATTGAAACAGAAGAACACGCACATTGAAACAGAAGAACACACACATTGAAACAGAAGAACACGCACATTGAAACAGAAGAACACGCACATTGAAACAGACGAACACGCACATTGAAACAGACTAACACGTACATTGAAACAGAAGAACACGGTCATTGAAACAGAAGAACACGCACATTGAAACAGACGAACACGCACATTGAAACAGACTAACACGTACATTGAAACAGAAGAACACGCACATTGAAACAGAAGAACACGCACATTGAAACAGAAGAACACGCACATTGAAACAAACGAACACGCACATTGAAACAGACTAACACGTACATTGAAACAGAAGAACACGCTCATTGAAACAGAAGAACACGCACATTGAATCGGAAGAACAAGCACATTGAAACAGAAGAACACGCACATTGAAACAGATTAACACGCACATTGAAACAGAAGAACAAGCACATTGAAACAGAAGAACACGCACATTGAAACAGAAAAAAACGCACATTGAAACAGAAGAACCCGTACATTGAAACAGAAGAACACAATCGCTGAAACAGAAAAAGATATTTTTAGTACTTCAAATATTTATTTCACCTAATTTATCCTTCCAAAGAAAATGTTTACTAACTCTGAAAAAGTTGATGTTTTATTCACTCATTGGGGTACGAATTGCAGTTCTGAAACGTTTATCAATTTCAGATAACATGACAATATTGATAGAATTTATTTCGCTGTACCATAAATATTCGTGGGAGCGATTTGTTCCTAAATATTATAATAGATATCGTTAGTATGTAATAGTGAATTAGTGTCTATGTGTATGAACACGACCAAAATTAAATGTTAGCTAGGTATAAGCATCAAGTCCCTCACTCGAAAACAATTTCCAAAGATCTGATGCTAAATTATAAAGCAGAAACATTACTTCATTTTAATATATTCTTTGAAATATCAATATATTTCAATTGAATATTTAGATAATAAGAATGATATACGATAATTTAGAGATGTAATGATATTCTCAGAAAGAATTGGCATCAGAAATGAAATAATAATACTATTTACATTTGATGGGTGACTAGTCTAGTATTTGGAAAGTATGATTTTGGGTTTAAATCAATCATTAATATTTTAAAATTGGAAAATTAATTGTATTCTGTTGGGTGAAAGTGATTAATATTTTGTAGAATGTTTGGTATTTTTAGATTGAAAACTCATATACTGAGCAATAATACATCAATATTTTAAACAATATTTCATAAAAGTTTTCAAATTTAGTATCCTTGATAAATCTAAAACTATTTCAGAGCACCTTTCTACTATTTATCTAATCAATAATAATATTTACTAAGATCAAAATGTATCTCATTATTAGGTTAATCTACAAATCAGTTGAGTTTATTTAGTTAACTATTAAATACATCAGTTACCCCTAAATCTTTTTAACGGTTAACAATCTGAACCACTTGCTTTTGATGTCTTGACATGATCTTACAATGAAAATACTTGCTATTTTATCACACTGTTTTTTTATTATTATCACGATTTGAATAGTTATTTTTCACATCAATGTATTACAGTCGATGACATTTGTATATCTTATTTTAATTAACTTATATTTATGGTATTTCTAATGACTTTATAACCACTACAATAATCTACATTCTACAAATTCTATCAGTCACTGAAAATTGTAGCCATCACAACCCATCTTTAGGTTTAATGAATTATTCCCATAGTATGCTATTCTAGAGTCTATTTTCACTTGTGATGATAATTTTTATTAGTCTGATCGTTTTCTGCAGCCTCTGATGACTGTTGCGCACATTTCAGTGCATGGATGAACTTAATATCAGCTGAGTAGGTAGGTACATATATCATCCTTTAATTTTTGTTGCTCCGATTTTAGGCTCTCTGAACCATTATTATATTGTACATTTGCAGATTGTCAAATTATTTATCATCCTTTGTATTCTGGAGTATTATTAATTGTATCTAATCAAAGATTTTCTGTAAATATAATGCTTATAAATAGCGATGTATTTTATTCACATGATGTTGAAGACACAAAAATAATAGTTTAGAGTGAAAAAAAATCACTTTAAACAACTCATAAATTCTTTGTTATATTTTAACTAACATCATTAGTTTCAGAAGGACATACTCATAAAGTAGCTTTTTTCATTGTTAATGAAAAATATAAATAAATATTTACTAATACCTAATTAGAATGCTTCGTCTAATTTAAAAACTGATTATTCACATAGTATATTTGTAAAATTAATATAATATACATGCGTGTGAACACACTCAAAAATTAGAAGAATATACTGTGAAGTTTTTATACTCATTATTCTTAAGAAATAGCTACAAACTGAACCCAATAATATTTTACTGATCTTATTTTACAAATTATTAAATAGTCTTGGAATATCCTTTATAATTACTTTTACAATAATCCCTTAGTCCCTATCAACAGCTTCTTATCATCTAACATAAAATTTATATGAAAATAATGACAGAAAAATGTGTAAATTATTATTTAAATCAAAGAAAATCGTAATTATTCCTTGAAAATTACTTGAATAGAAAAACTGGTTCAACTGAAAATATAAACAGTGATGCACATTCTTTTCATCATCAAAATACACAATCATAATATTTAAAACCAATATTATATCACCAAGTGAATGTGAAGATAAAATTAAGTGGTATATCATTTTATAATAAGGCAATAGTTGAGGCTTCAAACCAACGAGTTTCTATAAAACATTCATAGAAAATTTTAAAGGGTGACTGAAGTATTTTTTTGAGTGACTGAACTGAGCTAAATTAACAGTTAATAATATTTTATATTCAAATAAGCATATTTTAATATAGATGCTAAATTGGAATTTGATAAGTAAATTATGTTAATTTAGTGAATTTTGATTTTTTTTGGCCAATTATCTAACTTTCATTTTAATCCTCTTTATAATGAATGGGAGTTAGATTTTAAAATGAATATTTTTGTAGATTAAAATTCAGATCTTTTTAAGATTAGGAGAAAAATTTCAAACTTATTATCGGTGACAGGACATTTCATTACTGGACGATTTGTTACCATATTTTTTGTTCCTGGACGAATGATTTTTTTTAAATGGGTTACAGAATACAATTTATTCATAAGGGCCTATTACATTAGATTATAAGGTTTAACATACATTTTTTCTGGTGTGTTTATACATTGATTATTATAAAAAGGTCCAATCCAATTACCAGATGTTATCAACCAGTTATAGAATGAAAATAACTTGAATGATAGTAACATAATGAAAGAACATAAATGAAAATAAAATTAATGAATGTAACTTGATTAAAAATATATCAAATGAAAATAACAATAATAAGAATGGCATGAATGAAATTATGAAAGTAAAATAATAAAAATAACATAATAAAAATAACAATGAAAGAACATAAATGAAAATTACATGAATGAAATTATGAATACATCATTGTCAATCATATAAGAAAAGACTATAATTATTAACAACCAATTTATTTCAGTTATTATGTACTATTTCTAATATGACCGAAAATTGGTTCAGTATATTGGGTAAAAAATAATTTAAAAAATGCAAATATAGATTTATAATGTACCTATGTGATTGGTATAAATTGTAGTCTGCAACCCATTTCAATAACAAAAAACAGTTCGTCACAAACATTTAGGCCTCATTTTCAATTTTTCAGAGAGACTCAAATCGATTGTGTTACTATTTTCATATTTACTAAATTATACATTGATTCGACATCTAAATAAGGACGGCAATTGTGATGCCATTTTCATGATTTTTTTACATAACGAATCGTTAGAAACATAAATAAATTAGTTACCCAGTGTCTCAGATCGTAATTAGACATAAGAAGAAATCGAATCTACAGACCGGTGTTTGGTGTGTTAGGTATCTCGTGCCCATGCACTCTATCTCTATTTTGAATATTGTCCGTAAGGTGGCGCTGCAGTAGAGAAATAAAAATATTTAAACAGATTTTTAAAAACAAATTGACATATAATTTTATGATAAATTTCCCTTCACTTGATTTATCAACAGACGTAATTGTTCACTTCTCCTTTAACTAATTTTCTCTAATTATTTTTATCTACTAGCAATTAGTTATTCCTATTAATAATTAACTGGTCTACATTTTGGTTAGTATATTATTTGGTTTACATGTGTATGAACACCGACAAAACTTAAATTAGATTGTGAGCAACTGTAAAGAATATTAACGCAATGATATCTTGACAGTTTGTATATAAAGTACTGCCAATTATTATCAAATGTGGTGAAAATATCTATTTCTACGGGAATTTTTCGCTTAATTAGCAAATCATAACAGTTTTGAATTCATAATAATATTTAGACATCAATTATCGAATAATTTGTACCTTTGTCGATATACATTTTCTAATTATCAAGTAAAAAAATAAATTTTATTGGGTAACCTTCATATTTTTGAATAATATTTTTATATTATTCTGTATAGTAGTTGTTAAGCCACATCATTATAATAGTTAAAATTTGTAGGTAGAAGGAATACAATATATTTTAACGGGTAACTGTATTTTAAGATAACTAATGATTTATAGGAAATTTATATTAGTCTGTTAGTGATAAGAGTTACTAACTGTAAATAAACATTGTAAATAACGTGAACATTAAGCAAGTTAAAATCACTTAACAATGTTATTATTAACGCAAAATGTTGCAGTTTAGTAGGTACGGTTAGTTCCAACCTTGAAACCCAGGTGGCAGCACTAGAACTTTTTAAACAGAAATTTCCGTGAGTGGTGTATCTTTTGTAGTATAATATCTTTGTTATTGGTGAGTACGTGTGTACGTTTGTAGTCGTGCAAGGTGACGATACTATCTACTGTCAGTTTCTTATATGAAACCAATTATTATATATGAATTGATTTATCTTCCTAGTATATATTTTGAGTCGTCAAATTCTTCAGGAATTTTATATAAGCGATCGTTCAATAATATCATAATAAAATCAAAATTTAATATATTGCAGCTTCATTGAGAATACCTAATTAGCTAATAATATCCTGCATAACTTCATTTATTCTTTAGATTCTAATGATGTCGTTTCTACTGATGTCGTTCCTAATGATGACGTTTCTATTGATGTCGTTTCTAATGATGTCGTTTCTATTGATGTCGTTTCTAATGATGTCTTTTCTAATGATGTCGTTTCTAATGATGTCGTTTCTAATGATGTCGTTTCTAATGATGTCGTTCCTAATGATGACGTTTCTATTGATGTCGTTTCTAATGATGTCGTTTCTATTGATGTCGTTTCTAATGATGTCTTTTCTAATGATGTCGTTTCTAATGATGTCGTTTCTAATGATGTCGTTTCTAATGATGTCGTTTCTAATGATGTCGTTTCCAATGATGACGTTTCTATTGATGTCGTTTCTAATGATGTCGTTTCTAATGATGTCGTTTCCAATGATGTCGTTTCTATATATTAGGCTTCAAATTTATATCAAAATATCAAACTAAGATAATGGTTTGTATTTCAATGAAATGCTTCTTTAAAAAGAATTGTGTTTTATCTGTAAATTAATTGAATTTCTGAAATAGTTTTGTACACAAGTAAATTAGTGTACAAAACGGTCAGGATAATTTTGAAGATTACTGTGTAAGAACATAATGGAAATTTAGATTCCAATTTGGTTAGAGAAGTAGATCTCAATATTATGAATTTTCTGAAGATAAGTTAGATTACTAACATGTTAAATCGGAATGCATGTAATCAATTCAGTGATTTACATAATATTATCAATAATGACATCATGATTTTGGTCTGAAATTTCACTGAAAAAATCTGATCGATGTACCTCACTTTCCAAGAAAAGGCAAATTATTGAATGGATATTTAGATGAGTCGAAGCTAAAAAACAAACATTGTCTGCTAGATTTCTACCCAAATATTTTAACTTACTTTAATTGTATAGTTCGAACTGCACAATTTTTGATAATTTATTTCATGCACTTGTTATACTTTTTGTATTTTCACCAAAAATATTTTTACGAGAAATGTTACATTATTAGAAAAGTGAAACTTTTTAGTTTTCTTAATTAACATCCTAATGAAATTAATTCGTATCACCTTTTTTAACAGAATTTTCAATTGATATGATATAATAATCATATCATAGATATATGTTTTTAATATAATGATGTGAAAAGGAGACATGAGATTCAGTTATGAGAAAAAGAGGTGATCGTACTATCCGACTGATACTCTTTTATATAACTTAGAAAAATAAATATTTTGGAAGTAGATATGCGTACTCTGGTTCATTTTTAAATTTTCATATTCTATAACAGATTTTGTAATAAATAAATTATTTAAATATAATCATAGAGAATTAGTCAATATATTACAATGAAAATAAAACATTGGCCACATGGGTAACTTCTTTATTAGTAAAAATAATTTTCTTACAATTTCCAATGAAGAACTGTATTATGCTCTCAATAATGTTACATCATCCACTTTTATATTTGTGATTCAAATTCATTTATTTAGTTCTGATTCATTAGAAAAATTATTTCATATTTTTTAGAGAAAAACAATTCTAGGTATAATTAATATTGAACAAGTATGATTCCAACAGAATTATTCTACTAGGCATGGAATCTAAATTATTGCTATATAGAACATCTGCAGATTATCAAATTATTTATTTTGCATTTTGGAGCATTTCTAATCGTATCAAAATTGTGTCTTTCTTGGTATATCTTAAGTTTTCGGTAAATTTAATGCTTATAAATATCAGTGTAATTTATAAAAAAAATTCAATTAAAAGCAAGAAGAATAAAATCTTCACATTGGAGGAAATTCTTAGGGACTTACTTTCTTTTTTAACAAAAAAATTTTTACATATTATTTTGAAGACACAATAAAAATAGTTCAGAGTGAGATGAACCCAATTAAACTGTCATTTTTCACTTTCAAATACTTCATTATATTGAAACTTATATATCATTAGTTTCAGGAAGAAATAGTAATTTATAATAATGGTAATGAAACAATACATTATTCGTTACTTTATACATGGTATATTTGTTATCATAGAATATAGGTGTGTGTGTGTGTGTGTGTAAACACACTGAAATAAAGAATTGGCTCATATATCACTACAAAATCCATGGAAAAGTATAAACTACTGTCTCCAAACCGAAAGCGATAAAAGTTACTGATCTTATCTTACATATTTGATAACAATCTTGATATGGCGTCAACGCGGGTAATTCCCCCGCATCTGGAATGTCTTCAAAACTATTTGGAAAATTAAATTTCTGTTTATGGCATTGCCGTAAACATTAAAGGTGCGGGGGATTTACTCGCGTTAACGCTATTATTTAAATTTACTTTTTTAAATATTTATTTAGTGCCAAACACCAACTGTTTGTCGCATAACATTAAATTTTTATGAAAATATTTAAAAAAAAATATATGTGAATTATTTATATCAAAAAAAAATAATCACATTTTCCATAATTATTTATGTAAATTTACAATATGTATGTATAGAATTGTTAGTTTTAAAGGACGATTTAGGTAATTTATTTAACTTCAATCATGCAAGAAAACCATATAATTATTATTCAACTTGAATTATAAACTTTTTCCTATATGATCTGTACCGTGGATCCAACCGATTACTCGTTTTTTCCACCCTAAAATCTTACTAGTTTAACTAACTGGTTATACAGTATACCTTTAACAATTTCTGATTTACCAGTACAATCTACCTGTTAAAAAACTAATTAAAACAAGTATAGGACCTAGGATTTGGTATAAAGACTATTAAACAAAATGCATGTTATTAATATTTAAAATAATCGTGTGCAGACATATGGCCGAAAGACTTTTTAATGTAAATCATATTACAAACTGCAGTCACCGTTTAATCAAATTTTTATTTCCATAAAACTTGAACTCATTATATAAAAAGGGAATAAAATTATATATATTACTCATTAATTTGAATTCATCCTTTATCATGGATTTCATTGGTTATTTAATTATATCTTTCTGCTACATTAAAGGTCCCCTCCAAGCAAATATTTTAATTGCCTTATTCAACGAGGCTAATGTTTCTTATCATTTTGCTGCAAACTGCATCGAATTTGGTAGCATTATATAAGTGTCCCAATTTTTTCTTTTTTTTTCTTTTTGGATACTCTTGAAATTCCGTAATTATTTATAACATCAAGTTTCAGATCCTAGTTTCTATTTTGCCTGTTTTAATTACTTTTTCAGTAGGTACATTGCACCGGCAAACCATCTACAAACCTAAAGGTAGTGTTACAGCTGTACTTTGAAAACAGGTTAGAGAATTTTGAAAGATTTTAGGCTAAAATTCGAATTATCGGACAGCTCCTCTTTAAAGTTCATATAAAAAAACAATACGAATTACAATATTTATTTTTTATTTTTACTGGTACCTATTAAAATAAGAGTTGAATAATAATTATATGTTTTTCTAACTTGATTGAAAATGTCCAAACAGTAATGGTCTAAGTCATAGTAATTTATTTACTATGGTCTAAGTCATAGTAATTTATTTACTATGGTCTGAGTCATAGTAATTTATTTACTATGGTCTGAGTCATAGTAATTTATTTACTATGGTCTGAGTCATAGTAATTTATTTACTATGGTCTAAGTCATAGTAATTTATTTACTATGGTCTAAGTCATAGTAATTTATTTACTATGGTCTAAGTCATAGTAATTTATTTACTATGGTCTAAGTCATAGTAATTTATTTACTATGGTCTAAGTCATAGTAATTTATTTACTATGGTCTGAGTCATAGTAATTTATTTACTATGGTCTAAGTCATAGTAATTTATTTACTATGGTCTAAGTCATAGTAATTTATTTACTATGGTCTAAGTCATAGTAATTTATTTACTATGGTCTAAGTCATAGTAATTTATTTACTATGGTCTAAGTCATTGTAATTTATTTACTATGGTCTGAGTCATAGTAATTTATTTACTATGGTCTAAGTCATAGTAATTTATTTACTATGGTCTGAGTCATAGTAATTTATTTACTATGGTCTGAGTCATAGTAATTTATTTACTATGGTCTAAGTCATAGTAATTTATTTACTATGGTCTAAGTCATAGTAATTTATTTACTATGGTCTAAGTCATAGTAATTTATTTACTATGGTCTAAGTCATAGTAATTTATTTACTATGGTCTGAGTCATAGTAATTTATTTACTATGGTCTAAGTCATAGTAATTTATTTACTATGGTCTGAGTCATAGTAATTTATTTACTATGGTCTGAGTCATAGTAATTTATTTACTATGGTCTAAGTCATAGTAATTTATTTACTATGGTCTAAGTCATAGTAATTTATTTACTATGGTCTAAGTCATAGTAATTTATTTACTATGGTCTAAGTCATAGTAATTTATTTACTATGGTCTGAGTCATAGTAATTTATTTACTATGGTCTAAGTAGTCTTTTAAAATTAAATTTGTATATTCAAACATATAATAATTTATAGTAGATTTTTTTATTGTAAATACGAAATATTTTCTTTTGTATACATTATAAAAAATACAATATAAGTTTCAATATAAAATTCTCAAAAATTTATAATTTAATATGAAAAACTTATTCTAAATAAGAAATGATTTTAAAATTAAATCAATTATAAAGACAATACTATTAGATATTAGAAAATTATCATTCAATTCAATTATTTATTTGATCAAGTTGTAGCTATATTTGACCTATTTTATTTATATATTTTTTTTATTCAGCTTATTTTGACTGAATATAGTTAATTGATTATAAAGAGCTTGAATAAAAAATTAATCATTCAAATCGTAAAGTTCATCACTGATAAAACACTTCAGTTACCCTTTTCTAATTTTCTATGAACGGTCTATAGAAAATCGTGATATGAGGTCTACACCATAAACTATTGGTAAAATGACATAATAATTATATCTTGATATTCGTTTACTGAGGTAATATAATCAGTTTTAATTATTCTATTTGTGCATTCCAGTAATGAATAGAATATTTTTACTTTTTAGATATCCAGTTTCTCAATTCAAGTAATAATCTATGAATAATTATGAAAAATATGATTGCTTTTATTTTATTTGAATAATTTAGATATTTCCTCACCCTTTTTCAATCTTTTTCATATATATTTAGTGTAAGACGATGAAAATATGTTGTTAGGCACTAACATTAATTTTAAAAAGTAACTTTCTATAAAATTTAAGAATATTATTTATTTGTAAAATAAGATCAGTAAAATTTTATTGGATGATTGGATCACATTCGTATACAAATTTAATATTACAGCATATGTCAAGCATTATTATAATTTTGAGTGTGGTTACACACATGTTCAATGATTACAATAAAATTAGGTTAAGAGTGATGGAACAATATTGTTTTAATAAGATTAATCTTTAATATGGTTAGAAAAACAAGCATCCTAATATTTATATATGTTTATTTACATTATAGTTATCACTTCTTAAGTAAAATTTTCTTCTGATACTAATAGTATTGCCTAAAATATAATGAAGTGTTTATAGGTCAATTTGAAAGCGAAAAATGACAGCTATTTATTTGAGTCTCACTTAAGGGTACGGTTACTATGGATGCGTATTCAAGCAATTTTTCGCACTGACGATATCGTCAGAACTGATCGTCAGTGCGAAAAATCGCTTGAATACGCATCCATAGTAACCGTACCCTAATTAGTGAGACTCAAATGGATAGCTGTCATTTTTCGCTTTCAAATTGACCTATAAACACTTCATTATATTTTAGGCAATACTATTAGTATCAGAAGAAAATTTTACTTAAGAAGTGATAACTATAATGTAAATAAACATTAGGATGCTTGTTTATTTTAATCATATTTAAGATTAATCTTATTAAAACAATATTATTCCATCACTCTAAACCTAATTTTATTGTAATCATTGAACATGTGTGTAACCACACTCAAAATTATAATAATGCTTGACATATGCTGTGATATTAAATTTGATTACGAATGTGATCCAATCATCCAATAAAATTTTACTGATCTTATTTTACAAATTTTATAATATTTTTAAATTTTATAGAGAGTTACTTTTTAAAATAAATGTTAGTGCCTAACAACATATTTTCATCGTCTTACACTAAATATATTTGAAAAAGATTGAAAAAGGGTGAGGAAATATCTAAATTATTTAAATAAAATAAAATCAATCACATTTTTCATAATTATTCATAGATTATTACTTGAATTGAGAAACTGGACATCTAAAAAGTAAAAATATTCTATTCATTACTGGAATGCGCAAATAGAATAATTGAAACTGATTATATTACCTCAGTAAACGAATATCAAGATATAATTATTATGTC